>ALYI01003560.1:0-82432 GCA_001969225.1 Ceriporiopsis andreanae CBS 279.92
CCCGCCTGCCCCACACGTCTTCGTAGTAGTAGTTAGTAGTTAGTAGTAGTAGTACGTAGTATAGCATTTTCCGGCCAGTTACCCCATCTCTCGTCAGCACAACAAGTTTGAAGTAGTCGTAGTTAGTAGTAGTTACAGCATCGCGCTCGCCCAACTGTTCTGTTTTCGCGCATTGACATCTCGGTTCATTCGTATGCATGCACACGAGCTCCCTAGCACCCCCTTGCAATCTTTTGTAGTTAGTAGTAGGTAGTAGATCCATAGTAGCATTAGCACAGTCCGTATAACACAGTGTACGGCATGGCCTTGTTCATTGACAAACAGCTTATTTGATCATCATCGATATGCATCATCGCTAGTATCGTTCGAACAACGTTCGGGTTCGAGAGTGGGCGCTAGTTAGTCGGGAAAGCACAAAGCATGCAATATCTGGTGGGCTCGATAACTTGAAAATGAAGCTCGTCTATTGGAGGATGTGATCCATAATTTCCATAGCGGCCTCTAGCTCTCCGGGATACGGTGACCAACGCTGATCGTGGGCATCATGGGCAATGTGGCGCGATCAAGCTGTAGAACGGCTGACTACTTGCCACGCTCAACCTGTCACAAGCTGTACATTTCTGAGAGAAGATGTAGCGTACACACGCACTCCAGATAGCTGCACGATCGTTCTCGCCCGTCACAGGCTTGCTGCGAGCGTTTGAAACATCCGTGGTTTTATTAAGGGGATGCGAGGATGTTATTATTTATCTTGATAGCAGAGAGTGAACTCAGGCTCAGTGTTTAATACAACAGCGCCTCGAGGACCTACAGGATACCAATAATAGCAACATATTCGTACTCCAACAGTTTATTGAACCGATTGCTCGTCGGTTATGCAAACAGGTACGCACAGCACGCCGTCATCCGCTCCCATTCATCGTGCACGCCGAGGCTCGCACCCTTCGTATTTTCTTACGCACTGTGATACCGAGACCGAGGGTCCATGAACGAGAAAGACAAATTGGCGGCGTTCTACAGAGCTAATTCAGTCAGAATTACATTCGGAGCGCGATAGGGGTTGACTCAATGATCCTTCCATCGACGACGACGTGATGCCAGCAAGACATCCGCGTTCGCTAGTCTGGGACGACTGGGCCGCAGAGCCGCCTTTGAAAAAAGGACCTCCTAGAGCTTTCGAAACTTGGTCCAAGGGTGTTCCGCGCGCAGCTTCGTCTCGCGAACCTTCCGCTCGCCCGTTCGCCCCATCACAACTGGGATTCCATGACGTCCTTCGCACATTGTGCGCAGCGAGGCCGTGGCATTCCACGGACAATGCAGGTTAAATAACCTGGCTGTACGCTGCTTCTTTTGCGCTAGAAGCGCGCGGGGAGCGCGTTCTTGGTGGGGGCTCCCACGGCCGGGTCGTTGCGTCGTTCGGTTTTGGGCCGTGACTCGAACACTTGATGATGTGGCGGCAGGCCCGGGGGTTTTACGGAGACGCGCAACGCGACGGGGCATTGAGCCAACGCGCTTCGCCTCGGAATAGGATTGGAAAGAGTGGTCCTCGGGATGGTCGCTTGTCGACGGCCACTTTTGCTGGTCAGCCGCACTGCTACCTGCTGCCTAGCGCCAACGCGTTTGCAAGTCGCGAACGTTCGTCCGTTGTATACTGGTGCCAGCCTGCAGGATCGCGCGACTTGAGTGATAGCAGTCTCCGGTGGCCAAGAAGTGGCGGAGATCACCTTTATGGTTGATGTCTTGCCAGTGCTGCCCCGCCGCTGACGGCTGCGATGTCCACGCCTTGGCTGCGGAGGCACATCGTGTGTCCAGGGGGGCGGCTCGTTATCAGGCGCGGCGGCGTTTCCGCTGCTGCCGGCGGTAACGGCTAGAGGCGCGTGTTGGGCAGCGCTCCTAGACAGGCTGCCATGCCGGCATCGAACATTGAGCGGCGCAGCGGGAAATGCAGAGGCATTAGGCGGAGAGGGCTGATCGGCGGCACAGCTGCTTCGAGTTTGGGATGAGCTTGAGCGATACGCGGTGCGTCATGGCAGACACGCGCTGGCTGTAGCCTGTAGGGGACAGGGGGGATCACGGTTAGTGGTTCGGGGTCGCGCAGGCGCGAAAGTGAGGAAAGTGAGAAAACGAACGGACGGACAACTTCACGCGTCGTTAGCGCAGTCGCACGCAGGAAGATGACTTCAATAACCGTCGTTGGTGTCCACGCCGCTTCTTTGTGCTGACCAAAGTTGAACGCAAGTACGAACCATCGCGCTTCGTGCAGACCCCGTGTACCAGAAGGGTCAGGTACGCGATAGGCTCATGCTAATCCCTGGCGAGGCATGCCAAGGCACCATGAAAAGCAGGCGGCGGAGGCGTGCTGGGGGTGTGCGTGTATCGATCAGGTCGGGCGCGAATGACATGCGCACGGCCGCTCGCCCTCTCGCAGGTCAAAAATTGAGGGTTCAGCGCATTGCCGGGGGTCCTTGCGTGCCGCGGCCTGGGTGGGGCTGCCGTGTGCGCGACGAACGAATACTCCCGAGGTCCGAGTCGCGGCTGTCGCTGCACGCCTGGTAGCGACGGCTGTGTGCGCGCGGACGCTGTTGGGTGTGGCCACGGTCGCGCAAGGACGTGCGCTGGGACTCGTGGTGTGGATTTGCCTCCGTGGGCAAGCGATCCTCCCTATTCGAGATGCATCCGCCTGGGTGATTGTCAGGTCAGACCGATCTATCTTCAATGGCCGGGCAGGCATGGGAAGCCGAGGCCCACTCTGCGCAAGGGTCGCCTGGCGGTCTGGCTGCGCGGGTCGTGGCGGGTCCTGTGTCGATTTTTGGGTGTGCAAAGAGGCTTGGGTCGCGCATTTGAAGGTGGCGTACGGCGCGAGGGTGTCTCCAAGCGCTACCATCAAAACATGCCCTACAGAAAAAACGGCAGGAAAAAACTGGGGGCGCCGCTGGGCGATGTTAGATGGTGTTAGATGATCTCTTTGTGTGCTCGGCTGGTGGATGTACCTAGATGCTGGGGTCAAAAGCACTTGGAATGCGAGTTTTAATGTCCAGGCGCTGATTGATGTTGTGCCTTTGGGAGATTGATGCCGTGCCTGAGTTGGACGACCTGACTGGGTTCTGTTTCTCGCACGTCCCTCGGGTCTCCTTCTCTCCCTCACCTCGTCCCCCACCCCGCCGACGAACACCTCTCTCCTCGCTCTGGCGACACCTCTCGTTCTGTACGTTTCGCGATGGACAGGCCTTCCACATCGTCGAGGCCCTACACAGCGGCGGGTCGTCCACCTCCCCCTCCAACCCCCTCGACTGCCTCCGAATCCGGCCCCTACTTCGACTACCAACAACCGCCGTACACCCCCTACTCCCAGGAGTACTCAATAGAAGAGGAAGAGGAGGAAGAGTCTGATGCAGAGGACGTCTTTGCTTTTGGTCCTCCGTCAACCGCTGACCAGCTGGAAAAGCGCGCCGCCGCGGCAGCAGCTGCAGCTCCCGCGGGCGCACCAGCAGTCTCGTTCCCGCCCCCGACCTTCGACCCGCATGCGCCTTTTCCTAGCTACAATGTGGCTGGTCCATCATCGCTACATACAAGGCATCCCTATCCTACCAGTCCTCAGGTCGAATCCCCACCCTCGACCGACTCGAATACCACCGACGACCCTTATCGTCTACGCAGCATAGTCAACACAGAGTCCGCTCCGCCATCAGCGGCGACTAGACAGTCAAGAGCGGGGACAGTGCAGACAGGCATGTCGGCGGTTAGCTCGGCCGTGAGCTCTAGAGAGGTACACGTCTCGCTCCCTAGAGGAAAGGACCGGATTGAAGAGGAGCAGCTCGATGATCCCCAGAAAAGCCGGCCGCCATCTTCGGTCACAAGCTTCCCCAGTTTGGAGTCCGGAGGAGTCGCGTCCATGAAGTGCGTACTGACCCGCTGCCGCCAAGGAAGTGCTGAATGTGTGCTTTAGGATGGAGTTCGACTTTGATGCGATAGAGGAGGAGGACAGTCCGTTCCCCGAAGTCCGCGCTTCAGTATCGAATATCGACGATCCTGAGATGCCGTGCATGACGCTGAGGATGTGGTTTATCGGCCTACTACTGGTCATGGTGACGGGGTGCGTCGCATATCTCTTCTTGTCCAGCGTCTTGGCTGACCGCGGACCGCTCGCCCTGCGACTCTTCTTCGCCTCCCCCTTCACATGACGCTTGGTCAACGACCGCAGAGCCGCGAATCTGTTCTTCAACTTTCGAAACCCAGCACCGACGATACAAACGAATGTCATCAATCTTCTCGCGCATCCGTTTGGGAAGCTCTTAGCCTATACTCTTCCGATCACGACACACCGACTACCACGTTGGCTTGGCGGCGGCGAGTTCTCCCTGAATCCGGGACCATGGAACATCAAGGAGCACGCTCTGGTGTACATGATGGCGAACGTCGCGGCCAGTGCGCCGTACGCGATCAACGCCGTCGTGGTCGCGGAACTAGACTACGGGAAGCACGTCTCGTATTGGTTCTGCCTAGTACTGGTGTTAGCGACACAGCTTACCGGCTTCGGCTTGGCGGGTCTGTGCCGGCGGGTGCTCGTCTTGCCCGCGACGATGGTCTGGCCGCAGAATCTCGTTACCTGCACCGTGCTGAACACTCTGCACGCGGAAGAAGACGAGGACCGCGGCGGAATCTCGAGATACAAGTACTTCATGTACGTGGTCTTCGGGTCCTTCTTCTGGTTCTTCTTGCCAGGTACGTCATGTCCCCCTGCGGTCCTCGACTGCTTTACCTACCTGCTCGCGTACAGGGTACCTGTTCTCGGCTTTGTCTGTCTTCTCGTGGATATGCTGGATCACCCCCAACAATATCCCCGTGAACCAGGTGTTCGGCGTTGCCTCTGGCATGGGCGTGGGCTTCATCACCTTCGACTGGACTCAGATAACCTGGGTCGGAAACCCTTTGATGATCCCCTGGTGGGCTGCCATCCAGACGTTCGGCGGATTTGCCTTCTGGTACTGGTTCATTCTGCCACTCCTTTACTACACGAATGTGAGTGTACGCCAGCGTCAAGTGTCCTTTCAACCTGACTCTTTTTGGCAGTCCTGGCACTTCGCGCACATGCCGATGTTTGGTGCGGCACCGTACGACCGCTTCGGGCACCCCTACGACGTGACTCGCGTACTCCTTTCAGACCAGTCGCTCAACCTGACGGCATACAGCGAGTACTCCCCGCTGTACCTCCCGGGCGCGTACGCGATCACGTACCTCATCGCGTTCATCCTCTCCTCGGCCGTCATCGTGCACACGCTGCTCTACTACGGGCCGACGTTGCTGAACGCCTTCAAGCGCATCAAGATCGAGAAGGACGACATCCACGCGAAGCTCATGCGCTCGTACCCCGAGGTGCCGGACTGGTGGTACGCGCTTGTGTTCATCGTGTTCTTCTGCCTCATGATCGTCGCGAACGAGGTGCGTGCCTGATCTGCGTTCTGCAACGTGGAGACAGCGTGCTCACGCATATATGGATGTCGGTCCGCAGGTGTGGAAGACAGAACTACCGGTGTGGGCGCTACTACTGTCTGTCGCGCTCCCGAGTCTGTATACCCTTCCGGCAGGGTTCATCTTCGCCACGTCAGGACAGGCGGTGAGTTTGTTTTGCTATCAGAGCTTTATCTTCGCCTTCTGACAACGTGCCTTGTAGGTCGCATTGAACCTACTCGCGCAGGTTATTCCAGGCGGGCTGTTACCGGGGAAGCCCATTGCAAATATGGTGAGTTAGATTGGACCCTCATTACGCTGGTCGACGGCTAAAATCTTCGCCAGATATTTAAAGGCTACACCATTCAGACGCTCGCGGAGGCGTTGTCGTTCGTTCAGGATCTCAAATTGGGACACTATATCAAGGTTCCGCCGCGCGCGACGTTCGTAGGTACGACATACGCCCACATGGTTCCAAATATACACACACTGACCCTGGCTGCCTAAGTTCAACTGACCGCGACGCTGTTTGCCGCGTTCATCCAAGTTGGCGTCAAGCAGTGGATGTTTGCGAGCATCCCGGACATCTGCCAGCCGCATCAGTCCAGCTCGCTGACATGTCCGCACAACCAGGTGTTCTACACCGCCTCTGCCATCTGGTGCGTGTGTTTCGCTGTTAAGCTCAAACTTCATATTCGCATCTGGAACCAACCTGGAACTGTAACTGACTTACGTCTGGTCCGCGCACGCAGGGGTCTCATTGGACCAAGTCGGCAGTTCGGCAAGTCGTCGATATACTACCCGCAGGTGTACGCGGTCATCATCGGCGTGTTCCTGCCCATCCCGCTGTGGTACTGGCAGAAGAAGTGGCCAAATGACTGGAACAAGTACCTGAGCACGCCCGTCATCCTCAACGCCATCACGTATATCCCGCCGGCAACGGGCATCAACTACTCGTCTTGGATCAGTGTAGCGTTCGTATTCCAGTATTGGATCCGGAAGAACCATCTGGCGTGGTGGTCGAAGTTCAATTACGTGACCAGTGCCGCGCTCGATATTGGTGAGTGCAGACGTTGTGCAGTGGCAAAGCTCGCGATATTGACTGCGCTCTCCAGGAACGTTGTTATCATTATTGTTCATCTTCTTTACCCTCCAAGTGCGTTCCTTTGCGACCGAAACTGGTTTCTTTTTTTTTTTACACTGACACCGTCCCGTCCAGTTTCCGAAAGGCGGCAGAATACAAGTAGATTGGTGGGGTAACACTGTCTGGCAAAAGAGTACGTTCGGCACCCCTATCAGTGGAACGCTGTCCTAACCTGTGCGCGCAGCTGCGGATTTCCAAAACCTGCCGCTCCTTAAAACACCGCCAGAAGGCTTCTGATTGCCCGCGCACGTCACAGGCTTGCGCGACCCGACTTCGTTTTTCCAGGGTTTTCATTCATGGGTCACGGACTCGGATGCTCCCAGCTTCTCGCCCCATTTACACACATCATCTCTCCTTCGACATTACTTGTTTTGTCCTCAGGTGTTCAGATACGAATCTGGGTCCTCCCTCTGTGCGTGAGTGCAGTTAATCCCGCCTGTCATTTCAATCAAATCGACCCATCTCGCCCCGGTTTGGTCATTGACTAGATACCTATTTTATGAGCACACATATTCCCGAGCTGCTCGTGCCTCTTTTTAACGGGCGCGAGCACTCATGCATGGTCTTGGATTTCTCGGATTGCCACTTCCTTTTTTTCTGTCGTTTACAAGTGTACCTAACAACACCGCAGAACAAGTTGTATTGGAATACAGAATATTCCGCCTTTTCCAGGGATCGAACGACCGACGCATGTGGCCATGTCGGCCTGCGCGCAAGCATCACCGAAGGCCTTGTAATTTACGCGTTTCTATGGAGGAGACGTTCCTGACTTTATACATACACGTGGATACGCTGCCAGGTGAGTAACAGAAAAGAAGTTACAGGGGTACGTTTGAACAAATCTCGAGATACGATCGGCGGATTTTGACCAGTAGCACAGGTGGCAATGCTGGATTGGTGCGGCAACCATTGACAACATGTGTTGATTCACGAGGCACTCTAATTGTGTAAACGTGGATGACGACCGCCCCTCGGATATCTGTGATATCATGGATCTGCAAATCTACGTGTGCGCGTCTTTTCGTCTTCTGTTGTTCTTACGCCACTTCCGCTGGTATATAAACCCTGTCCTTGCAATTCTCTTCCAACCTACACTCTACCCTACCCTATCAACTCTTGCAGCGCCAACCGACATGAAATCCTCCGAAGACTCAGACTCTTTTGGTAGCATCGCCATGTCGGACGAGGAGCCACTGAACTCAGACTCAGACGCTGAAAGTGACATTGTCTATTCCTCCGACTCCTCGACCAGCGACTTGGACGGCATCGGCAGCGAGCGCACTCATTTCCAGAGGCTGCGGTTCACGAACGTCCCCGGTAACCTGCGGGGATGCTGGCTCGTCATGGAGTCAGCGCACCAGTGCCTGCACCAATCGCACGAAAACCCCATCATGCCTATCCCTTCTCCTCCTCTCTACGACCTCAGGGCGGTGGAAGGCAAAGGCGTAGGAATGTTTGCGCGCGAAGATATCCCTTCGGGAACCGCTATCGTAGTGGAGCCGCCGATTCTCGCGGTGCCACTGCACGGGCTCTCCTTGGTGAACAAAGAAGCTCGAGAGACCACATACTTGACACTCTTCGGCAGCATCCCTGGACGACTTCAGGACCAGGTTCTGACCTTAGCGAACTGCAGGTCTCCTGAAGAATGTGAGGAGCTCGAGGGTATCATGCACACCAATGGATTCGGATTTGGCCTCAGCACCTCTTCCGGAGCCAAACGAACGTATGTCGGCATCTTTCCCAGCATGGGACGATGCAATCACAGGTACGCCGTGCGCTATTCGTAGCAGTCCGTCGTCTGAATAACTCCGGGGCCTGAATATGTCGTTATCCTTTGTTCTTCCAGCTGCGGGCCCAACGCCGACTATTTCTGGGAAGAGAGCAGCTACACCAGCACGCTCTTCTCCTTGCGCGACATCGCCGCGGGCGAGGAGATCACGATCAACTACGCCAACAACTACGACACGCGGTCGGCGCGCCGCAGTTACGTGCGCGACATCTACCGGTTCGAGTGCAAGTGCACGTACTGCGACCTGCCGAACAGGCATGCGATCCAGCGGAGCGACAAACGACGACTGACGTGCGCCGATACGATGAAGAACCGCACGATGAAGTTCAATGACTGGGTCCGGACGCCAAAAGACGAGCGTAGTCCACCCGGCGAATACCTGCAGGAAAAGCGGCGCCTCCTGGAGTGCTTCGACCTCGAGGGCCTGCCGGTGTCGCATGCGCTCCTGGACACGATTGCTCGGATCTACGGCGCGATGGGCGACGAGGAGAAGTTCAAAGCCCATATCGCGCGCGCGAAGGACGCGTTGCGGGTCGACATCCTGCCCCAGTATCCGTGCCTGACTGCGGCGGCGGTGAAGTACCACGACAACCTGATGCGGCAATACGATCAGTTCCTAGCGTGGCCGCCCCATTTTGAGCATTGGCAGTCTCTAGCCAAGACCAAGAAGACGGAGTGGTGGGAGTCATGAAGGCCTCGGGGAACGCTAATTGACATGTAGTCTTCGATTCACGAAATCGATTGTAACAATCGGATGAACACGTGCCTCCGTATTCTGAGGGTTCCTTCTCTGCTAACGCGTACCCCATTTCTCGACGAACGCGTTCAACTTTCTTTTCGTCCGACTGCTGAACTCGACGTCCTGCATGACGGTGTTAAAATTAGCTAGATTCACGCTAGCATATGAGCAACTCGCCTTGCTCAGCTGCACGATCGCTGTACTCATCGACTTCGCGCGCGTCCGTGCCTCCTCTGCGATAGCCTCCAGCTTAGGTTCGAGCGCGAACGGCGGGGAGGTATTCATCGGGGCATATTCATAGATTGCAGACAATAACGGTTCGTGGCTGTTTGACAGCGTTGAGAGCTCGCCGGAAAGCGATGCTAGCCATTCGGTTTCTTTGACTTTGGACGCGTCCGATCGCTTCTTTAACAAGTCGAGCTCGTGGTCCAAGTCCGCATGGTCTAGAAGGACTAGTGGCGGTTCAGACGCTGGTCGTAGGTCTGTATAACGTTAGCCGTGAGTTTGGAAAAGGGCGAGTGAGCAACTGACCTTGCAATCTCTTCAAAGTCGTGATCATCTCCTTGTCCAGCAGCGCCTGCGCATCGCTTTCACTGCTGCTTCCATTCAGAATTTGTCTGCCTCGCGCGACCTCAACGTCGTCCGCCATCTCCTCTAGTTCTTCCAGGAGAGCGTTGATCATACACTCTGCTTCAAAGTTGCGCTGTATTCGGGTCACTAAATCGTCCTGGAGCGTTTGTAGCTGCCTCGACACGTGCGTCTTGAGTAAAGTATGCGCCTGCACAGATACATGGGTGAATATAGACTGTGCAGAAGACGGTCAAGGCTTACCTGCTGCGAAAGGCGCTCTCGGGCACGTAGGACGTCGGCCTTGTCCAACATCCACGCCCTTTCGATCTCCACTTTAATGTCTGGTTCTTGCATATACGTGTCGCCATCGTAACGCTGAGTGAGGGTATCCATGTGGTCCATAGGTTGACCGCCCTCTATCCGCTCGAGCATGTACCTCAATTCCTGTTCGTACGTACGCTGCCCAAGGTCTTCGGATCGCGCATGTAGGACGGTGAGCACCGCATGAAGACGGGCCGCTTCTTGCCTAATATCTTCTGCAGAAGGAGAGAGCGCCTCTAATTCATCGATGTATGCGCGACGCTCGTCGACCAATGTCATCAGATCGTCGTGGTATGATGACAGCCTTGTAAAGGATGCGGACGCTATCACACGGGTAAGAACGTTACGAGCGAGAACTACAGAAAGTGCGGTTGCAGACCTTGGTCGGATGAGGCGGTCAGACGTTCCAGTAACGGGTCCACGATGGAGGTGGCTTTAGCCAAGGCTGCATCACTCTGCAGTGTGTTAGACAATCCGCGGTACGCGTCAACAAGTGGTACGCACCGACTTGGAGAAGTCATGTAAGCGTCTCTTGCGAGATTGAACGTCAGAATCCGCGTCTTTGACCGCAGATCGCAGTGCTTTCGCTGTCTTCTTCAACTGCTGGGACGCGATCCTACGTACAACATGAGTCTCTGATGCATTTTGACACGTAAAACGCGTACTTGGATTGCTTAAGACGCGATTGGAGATTGCTGATCTCGTCTTCCACGAGTTTGGCTTCGGCTTCTGCCAATTCGGCTTGGCGTCTGCCGAGGATCTCAATTTCGCTATAGTGGCGACGGGGAAGAAGGCTCACCGGAGCGACGAGGGAGTAGTGTATGGCAACGGCTCAAATCCTTGGTCAGCGAAGTGTGACTCGATGGAGTTCTTGCTGTAAACTGTCGATCGATACCAAGGAGCGTTGTCAATTTTACGGCACGTACATTGCGACTTCTTCCTTCTCCAACACGACGCGTTCGAACGCAGCCTTTGACTGGGTATCGGTTGTAAGACCTCGAGGCTCCCCAGTTTGACCGACTAGCCACCGAACAAGTGTCTCGCCAGCTGGTATATCCGAGACCCATTTGATGTCTTGAGGCGCGATGGAAGGACCACCGAGGGTCTTTACCATGTCAGCAAGAGCAGCAGCATCCTCCATAACTCTGTCATGGCAGGTGAGCGTTCGTAAACACTCGATAGTAGATCCATGCATACCTTTCACTGTAATACACGTCTGGTATGAATTGTGGTCGTGATAGTTCGCGTCAAGGACTTCAGCGGTCTTTGTTGCGGATCAGACCGATTTCAATCTCCGTGGCTGTGGTGGCGCGCGAACGGTCCTCGAAACACGGTCCCACGGATTCAATTTTGCTCGCTTCCTCCGTTGTTGTTCGACGCGCTTGACACCTATTTTCGGGACCAATCACTCCTCGTATACTGATACCTTCACGACGAACCGACGTCTTCGAAGACAAGGATCAATCTTCTGTCATCTCCACGCAGATATGTCGCAAAAATCGTGCTGGAGGGCCTCAGCGGCCACTTGGGACATATGTTCTAGGTCAAGACGCGACTTGAGTTGTGGTATTGGGAGCTGGGACAGATGCAATCAACGTCGTCGTCCACTTTGAGGTTGTGGGCGTCGAGTCCGAGGCTGCCAGGGACGCGTTGCCTCACGACGAGCAGCGTCTAAAGACTGAGGGCCCGCCTGGACGACGCGACAACCGAGATCTGTGAGCAAGATGGCAATCATATTGATTTCAGGGGTTTGCTGACGTTCATGCAGTGACTTTGAGAGAGGCGGGCTCGTCGTGCGCTCGAAATTTCCTCGTATTTCCGCACCACACTGTCCTTACGGTCTCCCGCGAGTTTCCCCTCTTCACGCCCTGTCACTCCGGCCACTCTGGCCCTCATCGCTCCTTACACCAAGTCGCTCGTTCACGCTTTGACAAAAGTGCGGTCTATCTCCCCGACGGCCTACGAAAACCTCGCGGAAACTCATCTTCCGGGTTGCTAGCTGTCCCACCATCCTATCAGAGACCGCATCTGCTGGTCGTTTGCAGTCGCGCCATCCACCTTAGAAGACCGTGCCCGTCTCCGGCTTCACTCCTTTGCTGGACGCGCGAACGGTCTTGTCAAGCCAGCGCGCCTTTGGGGCTCTCTTCCCGGCACGTAATGACGGCCTCTGCCCGTCACAGCCACTCCTCTATCCTTTCTTTCCTTCTCCTCGCGTTCGTGGTCGCCGCTTATGCTTCTCCTCTCGCTCGGCCTCAGCAGGACGGTGCACATCCCCTCCCCCGACGTGGTTACACCATAGACTACGATGACTTTGGGAACATCGTCAACATCACGAACACGGACACCGAGCTTCCCGTGGCACAAGGCCCTGCGACAGATGGGGCCGGGGTAGACTTCAACGTGTCTGCAGTGATCTGGCTAGTGTGGTCGCTGGTCGTGGGCATCCCGCTCATGCTGGGAGGGCTGAGGCTGTCACGCTTCACGACAGGTGCAGGCATCGGTATCACCGCTACTGTTTGTCGTGCGTCCCAGCTTCCTTCCCTGTGTCACGTATACTCATCAACATCCGGTATTCACCAGTCTGGGCATCCTTTGCGAACACCACGAACGCGAAGGGCGTCGGCGACCTCGTCATCACGCTCATCAGCGTCGGAAGCTTCATCCTCGGGTTCCTCGTCGGCGTATTCGAGTTAGGCTACGTCGTTGGATTTACCATGCTGGGCTTCATGGGCGGCTTCTCCATCGGTGTGCGGATTGTTCTTTTCCGACCGAACCTCCTCGTGCATGTGTTCTATGGCAACTGGCTCATCATCACAGCGTGCGGCCTCATCAGCTTCGCCCTCGTGCTCATGAGGCAGCGGGTCGCGATCGTGCGTTTCATCATGTATATGCCAACCGCGCCGTGCTGACTGTCAATATTGCAGGCTATCTCTGCCGTCGCCACCGGCACTTTTTTAACCGGCCTGGGTATCGATCTCGCGGTCAAGCAACAGGCGGGAATGAGTTTCGGACTTCGTTATCTCTTCGACCACAACACTTCACATCTCAAGGTATGTTTTTCTTTCATAATGCGGACATGCCACAGGTTCTGAATAGACATTCGTTGACAGTATTTACTCACCGAAGGCTGGCATCCTCCGATTGTCACTGAAGTTATCCTGGCAGTATCGCTTGCGTTGATGTACGTCATGCCATGCTCACCCAATTTCATGTGATTTTTTCCGTACTCAACCTTCCCCTTCCAGCCCCCCATTAGCCTATGGACAGTTACGCATCTTCAAGACCCCCTTCAAACGTGGACGCACTAGCTCAGTGTCCTCTCTCGACACGCTCGAGTCGGACCCGCCGCCGCAAGAACCTGGAGCCGACAGCGCGACGTCCGAGAAGCGTTCATCCAAGCTCACTGCCGATACAACACCAGAGTCAGCACCAGGCTCATTGCAGGAGCGGCAGACGCCAACACCCAACCCCAGCGTCAACAGCCTCGCGAAGTTGCTACCGCATCGAAAGTAGCCCCGCTGTGCCCTGCTCTTCTCTTGCGCTCTCCCGTGTAACACTTAATCTAACGAACTTTGTCCCACATCTTCCTTATCTTACAAGAGCAGCCTATTACTGCGGCCAGACACTTTTGCTTTTGGAATCACATCGTTCGTGCATTGCATCTTATATATAGTCCGCGTTCCCGGCCTAGAGACACACCACATCGCATACCTCGCATTTACTTCATCTCCATCTTCATATTGCATTTCTCTTCGGTTCTCGTCGACATGCATGTGCTCCAGTTGCTTCATTTTTCTTTCGTAGACAGATATACCGCCTCACCACTAGTATTCGCATTCATTCGTACTATTGCACCTCATGCCTACTTGTGTATCCCTAGACGAGGACTCGCAACCGGATCTCCATATGTTCATTGCTCATGTTGGTCAACGTACGTGTAAGCTTATGTGGCAGAAGTTGTCCCTTTGACTGGCTTATCAGCACCGCCTCTGTTCAAAGGTAGAGCCCTTGAGCACAGCAGATGTCGGCGGTGCTAACGATGTTCCCTAGAATACAAATGCTACCATAAGGTATATGATTTTTTTGCAAGTTATCTTGTGTAGTACAACTATGCAGTATCAGGCACGTCAAGGGAGCGAGGCGAACTTGCCCCAATACTCGAAAGAGCGGGGTTTAGCCAGCAGACGTTCGTACTCGGGGCGTTTGCGCGTGATTTGTATGTCGGAGTCCTTCGCGTGTCCCGTCCTGATATACGCCATACACCCCATCATGCATCAGGTCTCGCGTTTGGCAGTCATAGGCGTTTTGGATGTGCAGCTTGAAATTTTCCATGTCGCCCTTCGTGCCAAAGATCTTCGCGACGGTCTCTTCGATCCTGGCCGGCACGGAGAGGCCTTCCTTCTCGCAGCACTCGAGCATCCGCTGCTGCACTTGCAGATACTCTTGCAGAGGCGGAGATTGAGGCTTGGCAGCGACCCAATCGTCGAACTCAGGTATCGCCGCCATATCCTTGTCGAGACACAGCTCGCGCCGCTTGTCGCTGCGCTTATGGCGTGTTTGTTTGGCAGGTTGCAGTATAGGCAGTTGCACTCGAAGTGATACATCACACGGAGGCGCTGGCGACGCGAACCGGTCGTCTGTGTATGCGATAGTGATCTCCTCTCCTGCTGCAATGCGCCGTGTCGCAAACACCGTCCGCAATGAGAACATCAAAATATCGTCCATTGTTTCTGCGACAGCCGAGTAAGGGTATCTATCTACACGACAAAGACTTGCGTGGATGGAATGCTTCATGCTCACGGTCGTTCGAGTGCCAGTCCACGGCCGAAGGATGGTCAAGCCTTCTTCGCGAACTTCGCCCAATGCTCGAAGGAAGTGGGTTTCGCTAGTAAGCGCTCGAATTGAGCCACCATAGACTTGACAACGATCACAAGCCCAGGAGCCTCCTGGTAACACTGCATCATCTCGACCTTCAGCGAGTCGATGGCCTGCGTCATATGGAGCTTGAATTTCTCCTTGTCGCCCTTCGTGCCGTACAACTTCGCCAGCGTCTGTGCGTGCACGGACTGCGGCAAGAGCCCCTCCTTGACGAAGGCCTCGATGAGGCGGTCTGAGATCTGCAGATACTCTTGCAGGGGCGGAGACTGCACCTCGGCTTTGATCCACTTGTCGAAATTCGGCACCTTGAGCGCGTCGTCCTCAAGACGGCATATCTGGCGTCGGATGTCGCTGCGGCGGATGGCGTGTTTGTTCGGGAGATCGCAGAACTTGCAGTCGCAGTCGAACATGTACATCAGGCGAAGGCGCTGGCGACGCATTGCGCGTGTCGTGTGGAGATCTGTGTATGTAATCGTGACCTCCTCGCCGGCAGGGATACGGCGGCTAGCGTGAAGATACATCGTGTAGCTCCTTACGTCCCAGTTTATTCTAGCGTTAGGGCCGCAGCTGGTGAAGAACGTCAAATTATGGATCACAGAGTCAACGGGTAGTCGTGCGCGTACCTGTGATTGACGCGACTGATAGTCAGAAAGAGTCCGGAATAGGTCGCACTGTCGGGCTTCGACGACAGCGTCATGGCGAAACCGTTGGTTCGTATAATGCCCTCGACTTCGCCAGCTTCCTGGGAGGTTTTGCAGTTGTGCAGCGTTTTGACACTCTTCCTTACATGCGCAGGCAGCGCGTCAAATAGTGCACCGTAGTCATAGTCGCGCTCCTCCCTCGAGCGTTGCCTTGAGGCTTGAGGGATGACGAGCACTGGAGGCTCGAATGCAACGACGGAGCCTGCTGCAATGTCCTTGGTGGCAAACATGCCGAGCCCTTTCCCTTCGCTAACCTCGACTTCGTACGGTGGCGAGAGTGGCGTCGGGTACAAAGGAAATGTCGGGGTCTGTATATCGTTGACCGCCGATTCTCTGATCCGCCAGCTCCCAGCAAGGCGACCGGGAAGGTGCGTAAACTCGATATAGTGCTGTACTTCTGCTTCTTCAGCGGCAGCCTCGGGATCCTGTGGAAGATAGTCGAGGATACCGCGTTCCTCGGCCCACCTGACGGGATCCGTGAATCTCAAAGTATCGTAAGATGATCCTTGGGACATTGCCTAGAGATCGAGAGACATTGTGAGTATTGATGTGCGGCGCGTCGGCGTACAAACCTTCAACTGAGCTGGACAAAGTCAGACCTTGGTTTCTTGTCAGTAGCAACGAGGTCGCGCGATTTCCGTGCTAGGAACGCAGAATATGAGCCTCTGAGGCTTCAAGGACAGTAAATAATCGATGGCACGTACGTAGGCAGATGGTAAGAAGGGCGTCGGTGATGTCCATGGCCAGTGATTGCACCACGACTTTGCATAAGCGGCGGATGAAAAAGAGCCAATGAGGCGCGCTTACATAAAAAACAAAGCACTACCGCCAATGCAATTGTGAGGTGAGTACCTGTAAGGTTGCAAGGACGCTTGAATCGAGCTAGGACAAGCACAGAAGAACTTCGAAGAATGGCATTTCACGTTTCACGTAAAGGCGTTAGGTACATGTTTCCTGACGAGTTTCGAGACGCGATCCTCGAGACGCGTAACCCCTCGCAGCATTATTCGTCTTGGATGGGCACGGAGGCGACAGTGATATTTGCATAGGCATTCCGACGCGCTTTGGAACCTGATGGAACCTGAGGCCGCAGATGATGGAGACCGTGATATGTCTCCTAGGAGGTCGAGGCGCATTCGCCCAACGGCGATCCGGCGTGCGGACCCTAGCAAAAACGTATGCCGACGGCGAGATGCGAGTCATCGTATATCACAGAGAGCTAGAGCTGTTTCGACGTGTGGTCCCGGTAAGAATTTGTAGAGGAAAATTGATGAGTCGGAGGTCAAGGCCTTGCCTGGCGAACCCTGTCATCCTGAGAGGCAAGGGTGCCGACGCGGTGACGACAATCAGGATTTGACAAACTTTCAGCAGGTTTTGAGCCTTGGTCGGTAGAGAATCACCGCGTAGTTGGGTGTTGAGCGAGGAAAGCGAGGGAGAATGGCGGATAACGCGGCTTCCAGACATATTCTGAAAGAACGTAAGCGTCGACGAGGGCCGTGACTACGCACCGACATGGTGTCCATGTACCCATGTCTCCAATTCTTCAACATTTCGCACTCATCGACTCTCGCCGACCATCTCAGAACTCTTAATTTCCGCATCTTTCCCTCAGCCTCTCTTAGCTGTTCCTCCCTATATCCTGTCCCTTTCTCGTCTACTACTCCAAGCCGCGGACATCGTTCCTGATATATTGTGAATGGAGGAACGAATTTGTATGAGAAGAACAGATGGGTTGAGCGAGATGGTGGTGGTCGAAGGAAAAGAGAGCTTGAGCGCTCTTTCTCTCGGACTTCGTCCTGGGCCCCTTTCACTCGGAATCATGACTCGCCTCCGACTCTGAAAATATCTACGAAACCCGGTGCCGCGCACCGTTGACTTTGTATTGCAGATGCTCGATGCTCTAGAAGTGTTCTTACACGCCGGCGGGGACGCGTGCAAGCGGCGGCAGCTGGCTCCGTGGGTCGCACATTAGATCGCAGTCTAACGCAAACGCTTTAAAAGCAGAGGTGCGCACCATCTGTCCCCATTCAGAGTTCTCAAGCTCCTCTGAACCCTCGTCTTCAGCACCACCTCCATCTCTCAATCCGCGACAATGTCTGCCCCGTCGAAGGCCCCAGTGCTTATCGTGCGTTCGTTTGCTGTTTCGTTCTCGAGCGTCGCTCACGACCCTTACAGTCTGGTGGTGGCCCGTCAGGTCTCATCCTTGCGCTCACTCTCGCCAAGAACGGTGTCCCTGTGCGCATTATTGACAAAGACTCGAAATATCACGTCGGTCAGCGCGGGTCTGGTATTCAACCCCGCACTCTCGAGCTCTATAGCTTCCTCGGCGTTCTTCCTGATCTGCTCAGTGGTGGCATGCGCCTCATCACGCGATGCGTTTATGAGATGCCTGGCGGGCGGAAGCCAGTCAAGATCTTCGACATGTCCCCCTGGACTGAGCCCACACCGTCGGTACCCTACGTGAGTGCTCGCGCTTGATCGCAATCGTCGATGGATACTGATGCTGCACCTTTGTAGAGAAACCCTTGGGTCATCGGACAGAGCCACAACGAGGAGATCCTGCGTGCGCATCTCGCTGAACACGGTGTGCACTTGGAGCTCGGAACAGAGCTCGTGGGCTTCGAACAGACCGCGGACGGCATCACCGCGCACCTCATCAAGCGCGTCGGTGATAAGGAGACTCACGAGGACGTGTTCGCCGAGTGGCTAGTCGGTGCAGAGGGCGCAAAGAGCGTTACTCGCAAGCAGCTCGGGCTCACATTTGAGGGTGAGACACGCGAGGCCGACCGTCTGCTCATTGCGGACGTAGAGGTGTATGGAATTGGTGCAGAGGTGAGATTACTTGAATTTGAGATACTGACCAGTTGACCAACATTTTCGCAGTACTGGCATTCGTGGGGAGACAACAATTCGAGCGCGTAAGTTTTGCCATTTTCCTGTCTCTAGGGCGAGGCTCATTATATGACATTAGGCTTTATCTGCGTCCGACGGAACGCAAAGACGTCTTTTCGGTCAGCGTCTTTGGCAAGGACGTGGATTTCGACCCGCTCTTTGCCAGCCACGAAGCGCTTTTCAAGCACATCAAGACGGTGTCGAACCGTGAGGAGCTCACTTTCGGAGACGTGAAGTGGATCACAGAATTCAGGTCAGCGACGTTCGTAGATATCTGCACGATCAAACTGACGAACGTATGGCTGTGCATAGGCCCAATATCCGCATGGCGAACAAATTTGGCGAAGGCCGCGTGTATATCGTTGGCGATGCTGCTCACGTTCACCCGCCTACCGGCGGGCAGGGCCTCAACAGTGGGGCACAAGATTCGGTGCGTACCTTTATTCGGTCATTTGCCTCTCTCAAGTTAATGCATGCGCACAGTTAAACCTCGGGTGGAAGCTATCACTCGTCTACAAAGGCCTCGCGCCGCCCGCCATTCTCGACACCTATACGACAGAACGCCTCCCCGTCATCAAAGACATGATCGGACGCGCGACCGCGATCCTGAACCAGACCATCAAGTTCACCGCGAGCGCGACCAGCCACGCAGCGCAGAGCCGCCCTCAGATCTTGCACCAGCTCGGCGTCAATTGCCGCTGGAGCCCGCTGCTCGTCGACGAGCAGCCACACGCGAGCGAGGAGGGCGTGCGTAACGCCGGCGCGTACCTCGTCGAGGACCCGAGTGCGCTATATGCGGGCGATCGTGCGCCTGAGGCTCCGCAGCTACAGCCCGTGGAGGTGGGAAAAGAGGAAAAAGCGAAGACGTCGCTGTTCAAGATTTTTGGCCCGACGCACCACACCGTACTCATTTTCGGCGCCGACGCGACGTCGAAAGAGCTGGTTGTGGTCTTGCAGGGCTGTCCTGAGGGCACGGTGACGACTGTCGCTGTATTGCCTAAAGGTTCCGCTCCAACTCCCGCGGAGGGAGTCGATCTTACTCTGATCGACACAGAGGACCACGCGCACACAGCGTACCCGCCTGCCGCGGCTGGCTTCCCTGTGATTATCGTGCGCCCTGACGGCGTGATTGGTGCAGTAGCGCGAGGTGCCGAGGGTGCCAAACGCTATTTCGACAGCATCTTCAAGCACAACTAGGGTCGTGTCGTCTCGATATGCATTGTATATTGTTGAAGTGTAGGGATACTTGCAGTTGTAGGAAGGACGGGAAATGGGACAAATTATAGGTACTTGCAGGATTACAATCTTTCGCAAAGCAGGATCGTTCATTCCTTGTAGGCACAGAACCGCTTCACAGAAAGAGGTGTCTGCGACTCTGAAGGCATAACGCGAAGACGCTGTGGCGTCGTCTCTCGCTGTCCTGTCTAACGGCGCGCGGATCCTATCTGAGGGCGCCGACTTCACCGTGATCGATCCGGAGCGGAGGGCTACAACGACGAGGTTTCCGATAATTGTCGTCCGCCCCGGGCGTTGTCGGTAGAGCCATACGAAGCATTGAGGGCATCAACCGCTACTTCGAAACTAGTGTCCCTATATTTCGATGCTCTAGAATTTGCTTGCATTACTTACGAGATGTAGACAGTTTCAGTGACACTTGATGAAGGTTGTTTGCATACTAACCGCATGGATAAGTCGTCTCGTATAAGTACAGCTTCGAACGTCGATATATATGCCAGGGTGGTGAGTGCTGATGTCTAGATCTCCATCCGCCGTGTCGTTGAAATATGCCGCTCAGGTGACACTCTTACAAGACTGAAGCAAGGAGAGAGCGTGTGCAAGGTCATACTACCGCCATACATTTCCAACGCAGGGCTCGCGGCCCCAAACGAGGTCAGATCATGTTGGAATATTTACTTTATAATAATTGAGTGAGTGAGAGGTGCAGTAAACACAATTTTGTTGGCTTTTGAGGCCCTGACTACTTTTGTGACCCAGGGTTCAAATAATCTCGGCCTGTTCAGTCCTTGTGGCCAACGTCGCTTACGGTTGTTGTATTCAAACGCCCGCGTGCCATAGGCGCCACAATCTGCCCTTGGACCAAGACTGCCACGTCCTCCTTCTCGACTGCTCCCGTTCTCACCTCTCATACACAGAATCTCCGCTGTCATGTTGGGAAGCACTCTCAGATTTACAAATCCGTTCAGATGGGCCCAGGAACGCCGTGTCCCCATGGAGCAGCTAGCCCCCGATATGAGAGAGGATGCATTCGCCCAGGTCGTACATTTCTCCCACCTCCCTGGCAGCCCCACAGGAAGCTGGCTACTCCTCGAATCTGTTTGCGATAATCTATGCACGCCACTCCCGCCTCTATACTCTCCGCCCTCTCCAGCGCGCTACGAGATCAAGGAGACTGAAGACAAGGGTCATGCGATGTTTGCATCGAAAGGCCTCGAAGTCGGCTCAATCATCGCAATCGAGGCTCCCATCCTTGTGTTCCCGGTTGGTTATGCGCCGTCAAACATCAAACGGCGCGAAGAACTGTATCGCAACTTGATAACCCAGCTTCCCCAGAGTACCCAAGAACAATTCAACACTTTACACAACTGCAAGCC
This sequence comes from Ceriporiopsis andreanae CBS 279.92, assembly GCA_001969225.1. Lineage (NCBI taxonomy): Eukaryota > Fungi > Basidiomycota > Agaricomycetes > Polyporales > Meruliaceae > Ceriporiopsis > Ceriporiopsis andreanae. The sequence continues at coordinate 21,095 of ALYI01003560.1, forward strand.
GCCAGACAAATTTGGCCCAATCGAAGGGACAATGCAAACCAACGGCTTCCTCACCGCCCTGCGTGCAGGACCGGGAATGATTCAGGAGCATTGCGGAATATTCTTGGACCTCAGTCGTATCAATCACAGGTGCGTGATAAAATCATCTCGATGGCTTACTCGAAAGCTCAACTTTTGTTAAGCTGTGGTCCGAACGCCTGCAGCTTCTGGGACATGACGAGCTACACCAGGACCCTGTGGGCTACCCGACCTATTGCGGCTGGCGAGGAGATTACCATCGGCTATATCAATCTCTTCCAGCCGCGTGCAGTGCGACGCCAGCTGCTGCGCGAGCTGTACGGCTTCGAGTGTAACTGCGAGTTCTGCCATCTCCCGAATACGAACGCGATTCGACGCAGCGACAGACGACGCGCGGTCGGCGTCGACGACAAGCTTGCGGCTCAGCCCGAGTTCGACGTGTGGATGGCAGCCGAGGTGCAGTCCCCGCCACTGGCCGAATATCTGGAGACTAAGGAGCGGATCAGCGACTGCTTCTTCAGGGAGGGTTTCCGTGCACCTTCTCAGATCGAGACTACTGTGGCAAAGCTCTACGGCGCGAAGGGCGACGAGGAGAAATTCAAGTTCTATATGGGACGCGCAATAGCCTCGGTGAAGTCCGAGACGCTGCAGATATCTGACGGTGCTGGGCCGGTCCTGCTAGCGTTCTGTGCCCGCACGATGTTGGAGATGAAACGTCTGCTGGAGGATCCGCACTCTTTCGAACATTGGGGCAAGCTTGCGAAGGAGTGATGGATCATGGACCTAGCAGGCTGTAGGGAGCGGGACGAAGTCTTAGACAGCTATATCTGATTTGCATAATTCGGAAGCTTGATCTATGTTACTCCCAACGATAAATATATAGTATTGTGCCCGCTCAAACATACTCAAATTTGTTCTACTCTGTCCTGTTCCCCATCCGCGGTGAGTCACGAAAGCAGCCAGTCGTAAATATCATGAACATGGTCCTAGTTAGGCACAAAGATGCCGTCGAAGTAGCGCTTAGCTCCCTCAGCACCCTGCGCCACTGCGCCCACCACACCGTCGGGGCGCACGATGATGATGGGGAAGCCGGCGGTCGCGGGCGGATACGCGGTATGCGCGTGGCCCTCCGTGTCGACCACGGTCACATCGACTCCCTCGACCGGTGCAGACGCGCCGGCCTGGGGTAGGACCGCGACAGTGGTGACCGTACCCTCGGGACATCCCTTGAGCATGTCGACCAGCGCCTGAGACACCGTCTCCGTGCCGAACGCGAGTATTGTATGGTGCGTTGGGCTAAAGAGCTTGAACAGCGACGTCGCCGCCTTCTCCTCCTTGCCTACTTCTACGGGCTGCAACGCAGGCGCCTCAGGCGCGCGGTCGCCCGCGTACAGTACCTCCGGGTGTTCGAGAAGGTACGCGCCGGCGTTGTACGCGTCCTTCGCCGCGGGCTGCTCGTCGACAAGTAGCGGGCTCCAGCGGCAGTTCACGCCGAGCTGGTGCAGGATCACAGGGCGGCGCTGCGCCTGGTCGTCGCGCGCGCTGGGCTTGAAGGCCACCACCGCGTTCAGCAACTCCGTGCTCCGCCCGACCATCTCGCTGATGATGGGGAGCCGCTCGGTCGTGTAGGACTCGAGGATGGAGGGGGCAGCGAGGCCTTTGTAGACGAGTGCGAGCTTCCAGCCGAGGTTGAACTGTGGCGTATTATATGTCAGTACATGTCGACACAAAGGTGCCGTGTGGAAGACGTACCGAGTCTTGAGCGCCACTGTTGAGGCCTTGCCCGCCAGTTGGGGGGTGCACGTGCGCGGCATCACCGACGATGAACGCTCGCCCCTCACCGAACTTGTTCGCCATGCGGATGTTGGGCCTGAAACACGACACTGGATATTAGCTCAATGTAACGCGGCCGTAAGGATAGTACTGACCTCCACTCCGTAAGCCACACAACCTCGCCGAACGTGAGCTCTTCACGGTTCGATACCTTCTTGATATGGCTGAACAGTGCGTCGTGGCTAGCAAACAACGGGTCGAAGTCCACTTCCCTGCCAAACACAGTCACAGAGAATATATCTTTGTGTTCCGTCGGACGCAGATAGAGTCTGATGAACAAATGAAGACCAGATGTCAGTGGCGCGACAAAGTTCGAGCGTATAAATAGGACGTACGCGCTCGTGCGGTGGTCTCCCCACGAATGCCAGTACTATCAAACGTTCGCGTCAGTGATCAACGGACATGCGCAATCTCGGTAGTATGATAGTTATCTCACCTCACTGCCGATACCGTGAACCTCGACGTCCGCGATGAGCAGCCTATCCGCTGGGCGTGTCTCGCCCTCAAAGGTCAGGCCGAGCTGCTTGCGTGTGACGCTCTTTGCGCCCTCGGCACCGACGAGCCACTCGGTGAAGACATCCTCGTGGGTCTCCTTGTCGCCGTCGCGCTTGACAAGGTGCGCGGTGACGCCGTCTGCGGTCTGCTCGAAGCCCACGAGCTCTGTAGCTAGCTCCAAGTGGACACCGTGCTGGGCAAGGTGTGCACGTAGGATCTCTTCGTTGTGGCTCTGTCCGATGATCCACGGGTTCCTCTATAGAACTCTATTAGTGATCGTTTTTGGTGCACAACTGGACAACGTACGAAGGGCACGGATGGCGTCGGCTCTTGGAAAGGCGACATGTCGTAGATCTTCTCTGGCTTCCGTCCGCCAGGCATCTCGTAGACGCAGCGCGGAATGAGGAACTTGCCTCCCTTCAGAAGATCTGGCATGACACCGAGCAGGTTGTACAGCTCGAGCGTACGCGGCTGGATGCCGGACCCGCGCTGGCCGAGGTGGTACTTGGCTTCCTTGTCGATGATACGCACAGGGACGCCGTTCTTCGCGAGGGTCAGCGCGAGGATGAGGCCCGAGGGGCCGCCACCAGACTGTGAAAGGGGTGTGAGCAACATGGTACGAGAACGACGCGAGATGGACGCACGATGAGGACCGGGGTCTTCGACGCGGTGGACATTGTCGTTTACTTGAATGTGTTCTGGCTGGAAGGGTGTGAGTGCGACTGAAAACTGAAGGAATCGAAGAATGAGATGGACATGGTGGACGCGAACCTCGACTTTTAAGGCGTTCGCGTTAGTATGCGATCGACTGTGCGAGCTCCCGGACGCGCCACCGCGCCGCCTGCACGCGAGTACAACGGCATCTGAAAAGCAGCGCGTAGTCTCCCAGTTGAACCTCTAGATCATGGATATGTCTGTAACTGTAATTAACGTGTGACTGTGCGGGAGCACAGCTCTTTGGGCGATATTTCAGAAGGCGTGGTCGAGTCGCGGTACCGCACCAAAAGTGCTGACGGGGCCCGTGAAAACAGCGCGCAGTCGCTTCCATCAACCACCACTATCACCTCCTGTCCATCGCTTGCTGCTGTGCCGGGTGCGACTCAAGCTGATCATCGCTTGGAACCTTCACGGCGGCCGACAAACCTATACATTGCCATAGCTGCGCCATGCGGACACCCATTGACAATTGCGCAACGCCGGCGGCCGACCACACACGTTGAAGCTGGAGAGCAACAGTAGGCTAGGATGAGGATCAATATGCATGACATAGTGATGGGCAGAGAAGTGATGGATGATAGAGTCGTTGAGAGGGTCTGAGATGGGCAAACGAGTCGACTGGCGGTGCGTTCTCGTGATTCTGCTTGCGTTCTCTATGTCCTGGAAGCATTCGCAAGTTTGTATGTTGCATAATGAACACAGGACGAGCTCCAACCAACAGACGACCGCCCGAATCGCTCGTCTTTCAAATCCACACGGTGAGGAGGGACATGGCTCGCATACCGACTCGCATACGAATACGCTACCGGACAGCACGTTCTGCTCTTCTCCTGAAGACAGCTCGTCAATGGGCCCGCACTCTTCAAATGACGTCGCATAGTGTAGCGTGTGTTCAAATTTTTATCGCCGTCGCGTTATGCGACTGAGAAAGTCTGAGGAGGAGATGAGAGGAGGAGACGAGACGGACAGGCTCGCCGTCTGGCATGCGCCTCCGCCCAAAAGTGGACCCAGTCGGGATCAGCTGAGATAAGATAAGATGAATCCGATAAGATGACCGCGTAGATCGTCCTGCGATCCAACAGCTTGGAAGAGGTTAGTCACTAGCAATTTACTAGTAGTTAATATAGCAAGGTACATCTCTCGAGAACATTACTGTTTGTTATATCTAACGCCACCTCATGGAACACAGCCTATGTGGAACCCACTCGTGACCCTCTATCTACAGAGAAGCCCATTCAGCTGGAGTACAAAATCCTCCAACCGAGTCTACGAGTAACGCCACTAATGAGAAGGCTGTTCGCTCGCAGCATGATCCATATGTTCGTGCCGTGATGCGCTCATTTGTGAAAGCATCCACACCCGACACGGTTGCTTCAGTCTATCGTGAAGTTGGCTCCGTGTGTGACCGATGGAGTCCACAACGCACACGTACCCTTCGGGTTAATTTTGGGCGGCGCGTAATAGCTAGACACCAAGGATCCAGGACGTATAAATGCCCTCGCAACAGTAAGCATCCTGTAGCTCACAGCAGATCTCAGAAATCTTCCAGATATTGCAGACAACACATCATTCTCACCGACATGACAACGCCTGCCGTGCTCATCGTCAGTGCCTCCTCTATCCTCCATCCTCCTCCATACGCTGACATACATATTTCCCGCCTTTCAGGCAGGCGCAGGACCGAGCGGCCTCGTTCTTGCGCTGAGTCTTGCCAAGAACGGCGTGCCGGTACGCATCATCGACAAGGATGCGCATTTCCACGTCGGACAGCGAGGCGCAGGAATTCATCCACGCACCCAAGAACTGTACCAAGCACTCGGCGTCGTGGACGACATTCTCAAAAGCGGCAAGCCGACTCAGAAACGGGCGATCTACGAGATGCCTGGCGGTACGAATATTGTGGGATATCATGACGCGTTGCCTCATGCGCCGCCGACGCCGTCTGTGCCTTTCGTATGTTTTCAATCATCGCGTGGGAGTGCTGAGTTGTTGATGTGTTCGGATAACAGCGCAACCCCGTCGTTCACGGCCAGTCGCACACCGAGGAAATATTGCGAACGCACCTAGCACAGTACGGAGTCTCCGTCGAATTGAATACCGAGCTCGTAGACTTCGAGCAGAATACCGAGGGCGTGATGGCGCATATCGTCAAGCAGGACGGTGGCCAGATGACCAAGGAAACCATGAACGTAGAGTTTCTTGTCGGCGCAGAGGGTGCCAGAAGTATGTTTATCATCTGGTATATCACAAGCCGCATCTGTCACTCATGACGCGGTGTAGGCATCACGAGAAAGAAGCTGGGGTTGACCTTCCTTGGCGAGACGCGCTCCGGGTCGTCCGAACGCATTATTGTCGGCGACATCGGCCTGAAAGGGCTAAGTACGGAGGCACGTCGTCTCTCCCTCAGCTATTACATCTGTCTAATTCAAATTCCGTCTTTGACAGTACTGGCACTCTTGGGGCGATCCCAGCACTAGATCGTAAGTCACACGCCACGTGTCATTCTTGAACCAGAAGTAATGGATGCGTACTCCTTTATAGCGTGTTCCTTCGCCCGACAGAATATCAGGATGTCTTCTCGCTTATGGCAAGCGGAAAGGAAGCGAATTTGGATCCGCTCATGCAGGGACGCGACGAGATCGTGAAGTTCATACAGGACGTCACCAACAGGTCCGACCTCGAGTTTGGCGAAGTGACGTGGCTGTCTGACTTCCGGTGAGCGTGGCATATTAACCTGAAGATGAGGTGAGGTTGACGGTATGCCAGGCCGAATATTCGGATGGTCAATAAGTTCGGGGAGGGCCGTGTGTTTGTCGTGGGAGGTCAGTGCCTCCGATACTGACTGTGTGATTTATGCGCTAAACTTGTATGTGTTTAGATGCTGCTCATGTTCACAGTCCGAGCGGTGGACAAGGCATGAACTCCGGCGTCCAAGATTCGGTACGTCTTTCCCCATATTGTGCTTTGATCACCTTCTAACAGTGATACCTATAGTTTAACCTCGGCTGGAAGCTTGCCCTGGTCCACAAGCGCCTTGCCCCGCTGTCGCTCTTGGACACCTACAGTGCGGAGCGTCTGCCCGTCATCCGCGAGATGCTCTCTCGCACGACCGTGCTGCTCGACAAGAGCTTGTCCTTCCGAGCGGACGGCTCGAACAACGCGAGCTGGGACCGCCCAAAGATTCTGCACCAGCTCGGCGTGAACTGTCGCTGGAGCGCCGTCGTGCACGACGAGCAGCCGGGAGCGGCGCAGGCGAGGGAGGCAGGCGCGTACCTCGAGGAGGATCCCAGCGTGTTGTACGCGGGCGATCGTGCTCCGGAGGCACCGGGATTACGTGTCGTCGCGGGAGGTGCAGCCGGAGAGGAGACCACCTCGCTCTTCAAAGTATTCCGCCCCACGCGACACACGGCTCTCCTCTTCTCCACCTCGGAAAACGACGCGGAAGCGACGGCCGTGTTGACGTTGCTACGTTCTTATCCAGAGACTACTATCAGGACGGTCGTCATTGTACCGCATAGGACAGAGCATGACGCAGAAACCGACCGCGGTGCGCATCTGACTGTGGTGGACGCCGAAGGACACGCTTTCGACGCGTACTCGCCGGCTTCCAATGGTTTTCCGGTCATCATCATGCGCCCCGACGGAGTAGCTGGCGCAGTTGTTCGCGGCGTCGACGGGGTGAAGGCATACCTGAGCAAGGTCTTCGTGTAGACCTGATATTGGCTGTGGATACGTACTCTCAGCTCATAATCAAGGAAATTTGTACGGAGTGATATTACGGCTGTCTGCGACATCTCTTTTCTCCTCAGAGCGGCGTGTAAACATCCCCGGGCTCTCGTTCTGCATCATGGTTATTATGTCACAGTTCAGTACTTATATTGTCGTATGTATATCAAAATATGTCTCGTCTCGTTATACGACCGATAAATCTAATCTCCGTTGCATACTGAAGCGGAAGAGATGATAGTCGTTTTGTCGGTCGAGAAGTCTAGGAGTGGACGAAGGTTGTTGGGACACAATGTTGCGGCGGGCCGGACACGCCGAGGCAGCAGACGATCTATGTACTGAGATAAGATGAGATGGGTCCGATAAGATGATCGCGGCCGTTTTGATCGTCCCGTATAATATTGCTGATTATTGGCCCCTTCTCGAAGTTGTCGCGAGCCCTCGCGATCCACACAGGTCCACACACGCAATCGCATAGCCAGGTGCGACATATCATCGTCGTAAGGAACATAGCTCGGATGAAATTCATATCTGACACTCTATCTACAGATAAGCCTGTTCAGCGGACATGCATCAAATTCTGCAACCGAGTCGACACTCAGCACGCCACTAATGAGGCCGCTGCTCAGTTCTGAAATGGCTTTCAGAGTTTTACCGTGATGCGCTCACTGCGGAAGCCAGCCATATCCGGCGCGGTTGCTTCTGTACGTCGTAAGCTGGTCCCGAGTGCCCGACGGGCACGCACTACGAACACGTACTCTTGCACGACGCGGCGGAGCTTTGAAGTGAGGGCCCAGAAACTATAAATGGGAATGCACCAGTGCCCTATGTTTTGCATCAGACAGCAGAACATCTGTCGATAATATTCAGCAACAGATCACATTCACCGACATGACTCCCCCCGCCGTGCTCATCGTCAGTTATACTACAATTCTCTATCGTCTATGATACGCTGACCTTCATAACCTCCAAATGTTAGTCCGGCGCAGGTCCGAGTGGCCTTGTTATTGCTCTGACCCTCGCCAAGAACGGCGTGCCGGTGCGCATCATCGAAAAGGATTCACGCTTCCACATCGGGCAGCGCGGTGCAGGAATCCACCCGCGCACGCAGGAGCTGTATAACGCGCTTGGCGTCCTCCCCGACATCCTCAAGACCGGCCTGCTGAACAAGACGCGGGCGATCTACGAGATGCCAGGCGGGACGAAGATCGCCAAGCTCCATGATATGTCGCCTTATCAACCGCCGACGCCGTCGGTGCCTTTCGTAAGTTCCTGTATTTTTATGTGGATACTGGGTCACTCATGCAGAACCGCTGAACGGCAGCGCAACCCCATCATCCACAGCCAGTCGCACACGGAAGAACTTCTGCGAGAGCACCTCGTACCATACGGGATCTCCGTAGAACTGAACACTGAGCTCGTGGACTTCGAGCAGAACTCCGAGGGCGTAACGGCGTACATTGTCAAGCGCGACGGAGATAAAGAGGCTAAGGAATCACTGCATGTGGAGTTTCTGGTCGGCGCAGAGGGCGCTAGGAGTACGCGTATTTTCTGAATATGGTGCATACGGACTTTGTCGCTGATGGTACGCTACAGGCATTACGAGGGAGAAGCTAGGGTTGACCTTCCTCGGCGAGACGCGAGATGCGCCGTCGGAGCACATAATCGCCGGTGACATCGTCCTCAAAGGGCTCGATACTGAGGTGCGTTGTCTCGGCTCGGATGATCGTGCTGTGTCGCTCAAATTGCGTTCATGACAGCACTGGCACTCTTGGGGAGATCCCAGCACAAGAGCGTAAGTCACAGTTCGTATACAACTAACTTTCGCCCCGTAATTGATGAGCACATTATCCCCTGTAGCGTGTTTCTTCGCCCTACAGAGTTCAAGGATGTCTTCTCGATGATGCTTAGCGGGAAGCAAGCGAAATTAGAGCCGCTCATGCAGGGACGCGACGAGATTGCGAAGTTTATCCGCGACGTCACTAACAGGACCGACCTCGAGTTTGGCGAAGTGAAGTGGCTGTCTGACTTCCGGTAAGTATGGTGTATTGTCCTGAGGGAATGATGAAACTGACAGCACACCAGGCCAAATATTCGGATGGTCAACAAATTCAGTGAAGGTCGCATATTCGTTGTTGGAGGTCAGCAGCTCTGATATTGACCGTGATATTATGCGTTGAATCGGTCTTTGCGCTTAGATTCCGGTCACGTTCATAGCCCGACCGGCGGCCAGGGTATGAACTCTGGTGTTCAAGACTCTGTACGTTGTCTACTAAATCATGCTCTCATCATCCGCTCACGCACGTCCGCAGTACAACCTCGGCTGGAAGCTCGCCCTCGTGCACAAGCGCCTCGCGCCACTCTCCCTCGTGGAAACGTACACTGTTGAGCGGCTGCCCGTTATCCGCGAGATGCTCTCCCGCACGACCGTGCTGCTCGACAAGACCATGTCCTTCCGCGCGGACGGCTCAAACAACGAGGGCTGGGACCGCCCGAAGATCCTGCATCAGCTTGGCGTGAACTGCCGCTGGAGCCCCATCGTGCACGACGAGCAGCCGGGCGCAGCGCATGCGAGAGAGGCGGGCGCGTACCTCGAGGAGGACCCCAGCGTGTTATACGCAGGCGACCGTGCGCCGGAGGCACCGGGGTTACATGTCGTCGCGGGAGGTGCAGCCGGAAAGGAGGAAACCACCTCACTCTTCAAAGTCTTCGGTCCCACGCACCACACAGCACTCCTCTTCTCCACTTCGGGAAACAAATCGGATCTAGCTGCTGTGTGGGCCCTGCTCCGTCCTTACACCGAGGACATCCTCAAGACGGTCGTCGTTTTGCCCCATGGGACAGCGCATGCGGCAGATTCAGAGCGCGGTGCGCATCTGACTGTGGTGGATACCGATGGGTATGCTTTCGACGCGTCCCCGCCGGCTTCGAATGGTTTCCCGGTCATCATTGTGCGCCCCGACGGAGTAGTCGGCGCGGTTGTTCGCGGCGTCGACGGGGTGAAGGCGTACCTGAGCAAGGTCGTCATACAAGCTTGATTATAATCGTCGATATGTACAAAGAACTGGGAAATCAAGATCGTTTTATGGCAGCTTCGTAGTCCTCCATGTCATCGATTTTCATTTTCGTGGACGCTCACGAGATCTCCGCGAACAAGCGCGATTTTGTAGCGTACGCCACATACAATGTTCAATGTTGGACAGTTCAAGACGCCCGAATTCTATCATCTCAGACTTGTAATTTCCTCGACCGTCGGGTGCGTGCACCGTTCGCAGCGGACTTGCCTACACGCTTTTTCATTATACATCGCCTAGAAGTTCTACTATCATGGTCACTTAAAGGTCGGATCCAGTATGATGACGTAATCTGCTTACGATGGTGGTGAGCGTCTCCCCCTGTACCGCTCTGATCGTTTCGTCGAACTGGTAGCAGCTGAAAACATCCCACAAACCACAGAAAAGAACCATCGGGTTTCGCTATAGGCATGCTTCACCGGTGTTAGCATTTTGGTGCTTTCTAACGTCGCTAAAATACATGAGCGGGAGATCGACGCGAAAGGAGAGGCAAGGGCTAGTTGAGACTTGAAACGCGTGTTGCAGGATGAGACTCGCGCACTGTCTCGCCGGGAGCTCTTTCGGCGCGCACGGTACCCATTCCTGGGTAGTGCAGCGGACCACGGGAACTGTTGGGCGCGTGCTGCGGTCAATGTAGTACATGGTCAGCCTCCGACACCGGCTGGGTGAAGCTGCCGCGCTCGAGGCGGACATTCAGCGACTACATACGCGCAGAAGCAGGCCTGAGATTGGATGTTTCTGCTATAAAAAGGTCTGCATTGTCCGCCTCTACTCACACCAACATCTGCCGAACTCCTCAAGCGGACTACAGTCATGGCCCTGGGATCGAAAGTTCCTGTTCTCATCGTACGTCGACATACAATTTTCCGACTGCTAGCTGAAATCCATACGTATTAGTCCGGCGCAGGCCCCAGTGGTCTGATTCTCGCACTCACGCTCGCCAGAAACGGTATCCCTGTCCGTATCATCGAGAAGGACACCAAGTTCCACATTGGCTCGAGGGGGTCCGGTGTCCATCCGCGCAGTCTCGAGGTATACGACTTCCTGGGGATGATAGACGACGTGTTGAACAAGTGCATCCCTCTGCCGGTGCGGTGCATCTACGAGATGCCCGGCGGAATCAAGGTCGCCAAGCTGCACGATATGGCGCCTTACGAGGACGCGACGCCGTCCGTGCCTTATGTGAGTGTAATCGTTAAATAGTGCTGGGCTGGCGTTGGCTCACGGGTATGGGTATAGCGGAACATCATCGCCCTTGGGCAAGCGAATGCCGAAGCGATAATGCGAAAGCACCTTGCGATGCACGGCGTCCAGGTTGAGCTAGGCACCGAACTCGTCGATCTTCAGCAGGGCGAGGATGGCGTCACAGCTATTCTCGTCAAGCGCAAAGGTCAGGAAGAGGTCAAGGAGACAGTCTTCGCTGATTACTTGATTGGCGCCGAGGGAGCTAAGAGTGCGCACACCACTACCCTAGCTAAACACGCACTGACGCTTTCAGAGCAGGTATCGTGCGGAAGAAGCTAGGACTGACCTTCCTGGGTGTGACTCGGTCTGAAGAGGGCATGGTCATCGGAGACATCGAGATCATGAACTTGAGTAACACGGTAAATACCTTTCTTACGTGCCACCCGCTTTCCTTACCAGCATTCTGCTCAGTACTGGCACTCTTGGGGAGACAAAACGACTGGCGCGTGAGTCTTGCGGGACTTGCACCCGAGTTTAGCTAATTGTACAACGAACAGAGTCTTCCTGCGGCCTACCGAGGATAAGAACGTCTTCAATTTTATCAGTATGGGTCCCGAGGCCGTTCTTGCACTCATCAAGGACCGCGCGTCGATGATCAGCTTCATCCAAACGAGCACGAACAGGACAGACTTCGAGTTTGGAGAAATGAAGTGGATCACCGATTTCAAGTGAGTGTGGCATATGCAGTGTCCAGGCGGGCGTTGACGAAGGCACAGGCCAAATATTCGTATGGTGGATAAGTTCGGTGAGGGTAGGGTGTTTGTCGTAGGCGGTAAGGTTTCCGAATTTGACCTGCATCCCTGTTTCTCACAGTTATTGTCAGATGCGGCCCACGTCCACAGTCCAACTGGAGGGCAAGGCATGAACTCGGGTGTCCAGGATTCTGTGAGCCGCCTCTGTATACCATTTGACACGCCCTGACGCCCGCCCTCATCAGTTCAACCTCGGTTGCAAGCTCGCACTGGTCCTGAAAGGTCTCTCACCTGCCTCGCTCCTCGACGCGTACTCCGCCGAGCGGTTGCCTGTCATCCGCGAGATGCTGCAGATCACGACGAGCCTTCACGAGAAGACCATGAAGTTCCGCGCGGACGGCTCGAACGACGCCGGCTGGGCACGCCCGAAGATCCTGAACCAGCTCGGCGTGAACTGCCGGGGGAGCCCATGCGTCATCGACGAGCAGCCTGGCGCGGAGGACGCTGCAAATATGGGCGCGTACCTCGGCGAGGACCCGTCGGTACTGTATGCAGGCGACCGCGCACCCGACGCGCCCGGCCTCCAGGTCGCGGGGAGCAAGGAGTCGACCTCGTTGTTCAAGATCTTTAGGCCCACGCACCATACTGCGCTCATCTTCGCCAACACCGATGACAACGATGTCAAACCGGTCCTGGACGTATTGAGCGCGTGTTCGGTGGACACGTTAAAGACACTGTTGATTCGTCGTCAGGGTACGACTGCGGCCGCAGGGCACGTCGATATGACTGTTGTGGACAGTCAGGGTCATGCTCTGAACGCATATCCGCCCGTCGCGAAAGGCTTCCCGATCATCATTGTTCGTCCTGACGGAGTGGTCGGGGCGGTCGTCGCTGGAGCGGAAGGCGTACGGCGGTACATGAGCAAGATCTTTCTTTAGTCTGAAACACTAGACGAATTAGTCTCAGCGTATTTCGAATGCAAACTAGAGAACCTACTCCATCATATTATGCAAGCAACGCAGAGCGCTACGACGAACATTCATTAGTCGGAGGAAGGAAGATGGCATGCTAGCCCAGGTTGACCGAGCATGCAAATGAACAAGTGTCACTGTCCTGTTTCGAACGGTAGCGCATGGTAATTCCGTGCTGCATAAAAACATATTATCGGAAGGTTGTCAGGAGCCTGCCACGCGTACGGTACATATCCACGTCGTGACACGAGCACGCAAACATCGATAAGTCCAGGTCGTCTAGTAGCCTGCAGCGCCCGGCGCCGCGTCGCCTTCCCGCCGCAAACGTAGCAACACCTCCCTGAACCGCGCCAGGTCAGTCGTGCCCGCGCCCGTGCGCGCAAGTGTCTTGCTCTGGCTGTTTTCGAGCTCGATGTTCTCGCAGATGCGCTCCCAGGTCGTGCCGGAGGAGAGTGTATCCGTCAGGCGGCTGACGAACTCTTCTTCGTGCTCCCTAAAAGCGCGTGCGATACAAGTACGTTAGAAACCGTGGTGAGGAGACGCAATAGGGACAAAGACGCACTTGTTCTCCCGGATGGCCTTCTCCTTCTTGGCCGCGTATTCCTCGTAGAATTGATCGATGGCGCGCTCGGCCTTGCCGACGGTCTCATCGCGCTTGGCCCGCGAGGCCTCGTCCCGTTTCTGAATCTCGGCCGCCTGCTTCTCCCGCCAATCCCTGGTAAGTGCGAAGAATGTGAGCACGCGTGTTGGGCAATATAGGCACACAAGTCCCATGAAGAGGGCCGTGAAAGGCAGCCACGCACTTGATGACCTGAGGTTCTTCCTCTTCAATTGGTTGGTTGAGGATGGGGGTAGATGAGTACGCCGAAGGTTGCGGACGCGGCGCAAATGGGGCGGCAGCGCCAAAGGTGGGCTGGGTTGGAGGAGGCGAGGTGATGGATTGCTAGACAACAACACAAGCATTATTACCGTTCCGTCGTGTATCTCCTGCTTGCACGGTGAAAGTAGGTAAGACTTACAGACGGTAACTCGATCTCGGGGAATTCGCTCTCGAACTTCTCAATCTCGTCGTCGCCTGTGACTTTCACCTCCGTTGTTTTTTGGACGGATGGTGTATCAAAGGCATCGAATGAGAAGCCTCCGCTCGACGCTGCAGGCGCAACTGGAGGGGCGGATGGAATGGGAATGTCGTCGGCGCCGTCGAGTGATATGTCGGGGAACGCGGATGCTGCGGCGTCGAAGTCGATCTCGTCGCCGCCAGTGGCAGTCGCAAAGGAGCCGCCAGTTTCGGTAGCTGAAGAGAACTCGTCTCCGAGCAGCTCACTTTCGCGCGAGAGGAAGTCAGCCATGTTGGGTCGTCGTCGTCGTCGAGGTCGTCGCTGAGACGCTTGCGCGGGCAGCGCTGGCGTATGAGGCGCCCAATTCGGCAACGGGCGGGATCAGCGCTTATTGCAATCATCGGGTGCGCAAATATGCGCAAACAACGACCGCTCATTGTTTTTGGCCTTGCCCCGAAAGCTGCAAGTAACAACACTCAACGGGCCACATTGTCCAGGCTTTTGTACTCTATAAGCGCAAAATGGTTATTGTCGCCGCCGCCAATTTCTGTAGAGGACGTGCTTGTCTTCTGCCTCACCTTGTACTCCCAACTCTCATCTCAGCTAGTTGACGACCTCGCCACTCTCACCTGCATCCATGCAGTCTCCACCAACACTACCACATATTCTGCCAGAGTTTACTTCAAATTCAAAGTTCCGGGAGAACTTGTCTATCCACGTCGTCTCACCCGACCATCCAGTCGAAGTCTCGCGTTTCTCGCCAGACTCGTCGCCGCGCGCAGGGGAGTCGTCGCGGACACACTCAGTCTGGACGAACAGCACCGCTGTACGCTCAAGCACGCTCACAGCCAAAGATCTTGCAAGCCCGCCTATCGACGAGTACCTCGCGTCGCCTTCGCCCACGCCCAAGAAGAGGCTCACGAAGCTGTGGTTCGACATGCGCACTTTTGTCTCGCCGCGCGAGCAACAGATGCTGCCCATCCAAGAGCCAGAGCTCCCGTCGTGGGAGCCGCTACGCGTCGAGAAGCGGGGTTGCTGTCACGACTGCCCGTGTCACGCTGTCGCGCGCAAGAACACGAAGAAACGCAAACGCGACCGTATAATGATCATTGTCCTCATTATCGTCATCCTATACCTCCTCGGTAACACCATCGCACTCAACACACGAGTGTTCAGGGTGTCGTCTGCGGCCTCTCCGACTGTTTCCCACGACGCTTCGTCAGCACACGCTTTGTCTGCGGACGCCCAGCAGTGCTTGTCCCAATACACCGTCAACGCGCCGTCAAGTCCATCGCAGTATCCGTGCTCGCAATGTCTACCTGTGCTACAGGCAGTACCGTCGAACTTCAGTGACGGAAACGCGCAGGACGGTCAGCAGATCACGAACGCCGTTCAGTTTTGCGCACTTCGCGCGATCTTTGAGACGTCAAATAACGATGGGCAGACGGCACTGAAGGGCAGTAACTGGGCGCAGGACGTTCTCTTCTGTGCGTGGAGCGGTGTGCAGTGCGACGGAATGGGACGGGTGTCCTCGATGTGGGTGTGGCCTTTGGCTTTCGGCTTATTGTTGTGTTAGACTGTCTAACTAAATCGCGCACAGCTCGCTCACATTTCCCGGTGTGCCGGCCTCTCTTCCTAATGAGCTCGCGGCTCTGTCTGGCTTGCAAAGCCTCACAGTCGTTGGAAACTCTGCTCTTCCAGGTCCGTAATGTTTCACCTTAGCAGTGGCTATATTGACTGACGTCCTTGTGAGTAGCGGGTGGCCTCCCTACGAATGTTTCCTCGTGGACTTCCTTGTCGACGCTGCACCTGGAATCGACGTCTATAACGTCGTTACCAGACGCCCTTTTCGCATCACTGAAGGCGTTATCGACGTTGACACTAGTCAAGAATTCACAAATGGGCAACACGCTGCCATCAAGTGTCACGCAATCGTCTCTGCAAAACTTGTAAGCTTCTTTGTGTGTAACGAGTCATCCATCATCTGACTGATCTCTCTTAGGATCGTAAACGGGCAGTCTCTTACGAACCCGCTACCATCATTGTCCTCGAGTGGGAGTCTTCAGTCGTCTCTCAAGCTTCTGTAAGTGCAACTTATTCGTCGCGGACCTTCAATAACTGAACTTCTATATTGCAGTGACCTGTCCGAGACGTCTATCGCAGGCGTCATACCTTCAACAATATCCGCCTTCACCTCGTTGACCGAGCTTCACCTGGACGGCAACAGCCTCGCGACTCCCTTGCCGAGCTCATTCCCTCCTGCTCTACAAACCCTAACTCTCACGAACAATACGGGTCTTACCGGCCCTATTCAGGGCTCATTCTGCAGTCTCGGCAAGCTGCAGAACTGCGACGCGCGCGGGACGGGTCTCAGTGCCCCCAGTGGTTGTGGAGTGTGCCAGTTTGCCGCTTCCTCTCAACCATGATTAGGTACAAGCCATACTGTCTGGACAGTTGACTGCGTCCTTTCATTCCTCTCATTTCACACCTTATACTTCACACCTCATCCTCAGACCTGACTATCCGTATTGTTCGTTGGATAATTGACATTGAACTGGAATGGACAGTCACACCAGACATTTCTATTACCTGTAGCCATAGCCACCGCTCCGTTTCAGACCTGGGTAGACACGATCCTCACGAACTCACGTCGCACCGGTTTATATACTGCATTACCAGTTTGCGAACATGACTGTGAATTTGATGACGGCAAATCCCGCGCCTGCGCAGCGCCAAAAATAGCGAGCGTACCTTTTCTTCCGTAAACGCTTGCAATGCGAGGCGGTACAGCGACGACGACGACGACCTGAAGCACCGTTTCACGTCTCTCACCTTTGGACTTGTTCTCTGTTGCCAATACACGCGGCAAAACTTGTGTTCCGAACAGATCCTAATTTTTCTGTGGCATGACAGACACTTGAGCTGAAGTTCAGATGGCACCTCAAGACGATCTCGCTTTCGCTGATATCAAGGTAACCAACCAGTGTGGCGGACTCAAGTGCGTGTATGTTGATTTCTGTCTATCCCTAGAAAGTCTACACTAAGGCTGCGACTGCTGAGCTGGAGCGCGAGTATGATCGAGCCTTCCACCTATACGTTAAAGCCGCAGAGAGCTTCCTCCACCTTAGTCGCACGACCATAGACACCACCCTCCGTACTGCCTGCAAGGCGGAGGCCGGAACGGCACTGGAGCGTGCGGAGAAGATCAAGAGCATCAAACCCGACCTTACGCCTGTTGTTCCAGATCATCTCTCACAACGTTAGTAAAACTCCTATTTGTCCGAATAATGCTCAGAGCTCCGCCTCGATAGGCGAACAATATCTTGTGTTACAGAAGTCATCTGTTGTAAACGGCGTGCTTTATCCGCTCTGGTCAGATGACGATCTGGGCACGAAGAGGTACAGTATGATAGTACTGCAATGCCGTCCGGGAAAGCTGACGGTCGCTCCTGTAATATCTAGCACAACGACTAAACAGCCGGCTCTTTCGCCAGAGCAAATCAGCAAGCATGCCGTGTGGCGTAGATACCCGAAAGATCCCGTGGCGGACAGAGAATCACCACTTTCGCCCGAAGATGTAGTTCAGCATGTCGTGTCAGACTGCTCTGTCTGCGCATCCATCGCTGTCTGTATAGCTCACGATCACAAACACCAGTCGCGGGTACAGTATTCTTCGTCGTCATCCAATATATTCTTACAATTGTGGAATATAGTTGGCACTTGGGATGCTGCACCCACAGGACGCAGACGGCTTGCCTCAGGTATCGCCGGACGGGCAATATTCCGTCCGGGTACTATTCAATGGCGCATATCGTAGAGTACGTTCTGTCGCATGCCTCACGCATCCTAATTAATCTCGCCACAGATCAGTATGTCAGGCTCAAACCTCATGTGGTCTGTAATGCCTAAACCTAAACGATAGATATCGACGATCAGCTACCCGCATACCTAGACGGCACGTTGATGTGTATGTCAACAGTTTCTAAGCGTGCCCTTTGGCCTTCTCTTGTCGAGAAAGCGGTAAGTAAATTGTTGATCTCGTGTTCAATTACTAACGACTGCTCAGTACATGAAATTGATGGGCGGTTACGACTTTCCTGGATCGTCAGTCTGCGTTTTTACCGTCTCTATGTCTCATGCTGACAAAGCCTCAGTCTATCAACCAACGATCTGCAGTGAGAAATAATATACTATGTGCGTGGAGGTAGTGAATTGACACGGTTTCTTAGTACCCTCATTGGATGGATACCCGAATATCTGGACATAAGAAGGTTAGTGTCAGCTGTTGCGCTGCTGCCTCAAATCCTCAAAGATGTCATGAAGCCCAGAGTTTGAACGTGAGAGGGTGTGGCGAATGATCACTGACGGTTTCCAGCAAGGTTCGTGCCACGCAGCACGCGGTCACACGCAAAGCTCATTTCTCCAGGCAACTTGGTATTGACCGTTGGTACCGGCGAACGGATTTCCGCCCATGAGGTCGGTCAGATGACCCTCATACCAGCCCATTGTTACGCCGTTACCGGTATAGCACTTCAGCTGCGTCGGCTTCCGCCGTAGCTCACCGATTCTCTAGACATCTCGGACACGGTCGAAGAGCGATCGATGACCATCCTCGACACCTGGACCGGCGCTTTTGCGCAATCTGCTGATGCAGGCGCGGAGCTCTCGACGATTGTCGAGGAGCCTTCCCGTGAGCATTCAGTATAAATGATACCGCTGATTCGCTTAGTCTTCCGCAGGATCGTGCAGTCTTCGGTGGGATGTAATATGCAGCTTATTCGAGGGCATATATATCAATTGGAATCCGAATATCTTCGAGCATCAAGCTGAGTTCCATGGGCATGTCTATATAGTTCCTTTCTACCATCTGGCCCTAAAACCTTTTACAGGATGTGGAAAAAGGACGCATCTGTAGACCCATCATATCGTGAGTACCATATTGGCGTCTCGACTCGGCTCCCTGACGTCGATTCAGCTCGTCACTTCCGTATACAGCTCAAGCTTCAGCCTGAGGTTTCGAAGCAGCCCATTGTATGGGTTCTGCTGACCAGACATGTGACTGATACACACACACAAGAAGACTATATCTCTTTGTCTGTGCAGAATGAGGACGACAACGTATTTGTTGCCTCTATGAAGGCACGAAGCACTTCTGCTATGTTGATTCTCACGCTGACCTTCTCCAGGGCGAGTATACCAACGATCGACACGTCTCAGCGAAGGCAGAGTATTCGAGTGCCTCATCATCCCTATCCGTCATCGCGTCCTACGATGGACCGCATGACAATGTTGGCTTCACGATCTCTGCATACGCGCATTCACCGCTTGTTTGGGCGGAAGGCCCGGATAGATTACTCTATCGGGAGACAGTAAGCGGAATATGCTCCCCACTTCTACATGTACTGAGACCTCTGCAGATCTCAGGAGCCTTCACCTCCAAGAGCGCTGGAGGCAATCTGACGCTGCCAACGTTCATGCTGAATCCGCAATATCATCTTCAGATATATCAGGCGCCGACTACGCCCAAATCGAAGGTCGGAGGCAGAGGACCCAAGGCCCAGTTGCGTATCACTGTGCAAGCCGATCGTCACATTCCGCTCAGCGTCGCCCTTGTTTGGTCGGAGGGAGAGCGCATCATGGAGTACGTTTCGCCATCCATCATTCATTTCAGCGGACTCAAAAATGCGTTCCAGCCTGCACAAGGGTGGACTAGTCGCGTCTTCGAGGTCTTATAACTATGGCTACAGTTATCTGAGCAGAGAGCTTTCTGGTGTGTGACCTCCTCGTCTGTCTGCTTATTGAAGAGCTCAAGATCACTCCAAGCTGGAGACTATACCTTGATAATATCTGCATTCGATACCCGACAGCTGGGAGCGTTCTCACTGGAAGTGAGTAGTTCTCTGCGGACGGAGTTGAAGCCGATACCGCAGGAAGGCGCGGGCATGTTCTGCAAAGTCATCCATGACTCGTGGTGCGTAAACATTGTAATACCGAGCCAAACCACATTGAGCTGGTTTGCAGGACCCACGACACGGCAGGAGGAGCACTCAGCTACAAGACATATGCAACTAATCCGGTCTTCAAACTCGACATCCCTAGACAAACCCAAGTCTTGTTAGTCGTCCTTTGTTATGCTTGTCGCAGTCCTTGCACTGAAATTTCAATCTAGTGCCCGTGTACAACTGAAGCAGTCGATGCCCTCCACCTCGCTCAATGTCGCAATATACAACGCAACAGACCGCCTTGGCTTGGGCCCCTCCGTTGCAATATCGGGAGCTTATACTAGGGCCATAAGCGGTGCAGTGACGCCAGAGACGACGCTACAACCTGGGACATACTTTGTCATTCCCTCGACACACTACCCTGGTACCATAACAGACTTCAAGCTACTCATCTATTCGTCAAGTGCCGGCGTTTCCGCCTCACGGACTACTCTCGCGAAGGAACCCAGGTGCGTGCTTCTTGCGAATCTAGTGTACAATGCATTTTCTCAACTATCGTCAGGTGGGACGAATGATGTTGAAACCTAGCAGTCGCAACACCAACAACATGGGCAGAGCAGACAATGACATCGTCGTCTTTGCGTAGCATTGTAGTGAGATGAGTTCCCGCACGTCCAGCAAGCGATCCACGTAGTTCTGTTGGTCCGTATCGTCAGTGAGTATGCGTAAGCTCACTTAGTCTGGCCCACCTGAAGTTTATGCAGCAATATTCCACGCTATGCGACACCTTTTCTGGGAATTTGGCGAGAAAGTTACAAAGGCCAGCAAGACCTGTCGTGCTTCCTGAGCAGCACGCCACTGTGCACTTCCCCAGCGTCCTCCCGCTACGCGTGCAGATGCCCACCGACTGCGCTGCAACGCCCCTGTCAGCTTCAACGGGCATGTCAATGTTTAAGTGCAGCGTCTCCTTCTCGCTCTCTGCGGGAAGAACAGTCACTAGTTCGTCTCGGACCGCAGGACGAAGATCAGGGCTGGTTGCGCTCGCCAGGTACAGCTTGACGCGTGATGCATGGATGCCCTCCTTGGCGCAGACATGCAGCAAGTAATGTATGGCGTGCCGTGGCGGAGGAACGTGCTCTGCGTAGATGTGACTACAAGGCACGGTCAATGCGATTCGAGACTGAACGGGTCATACATACCTCAGCGAGGGATCATCGGCATGGTCAGGGTACTGAGAAGGATAGGCTCCGCCGTTACTGGCTACCTGTACTTGAGCTCGGACATCAAAATGCTACGAAACCCGACTTACTATACAATCGGTAATACACTAACGATCATTTAGCACGGTGAAGCCTACACATTAGACATCCATGCACGCACCTTTCGTGAGTTTATGCAGGTTTGGTGCTCTGTCGTAGGGAAACGTTTCGAGCGTAGCATTGGTGTACCGTCCTATACTCATGGTCTCCATCTCCCCAGGCTGCATGTCGACGACGCCACCCGGTGGTCCTTCCTTCACCAGAGAGCCCCATTGATGGATAAGCGCACTTCTTCGATCGAAGGCTTGGGGGAGGGGCGAGAGGGTATCTCTAGGCGTGTCGCTGCTCAATACGGTGGGATTCAGTGCGCGCAATGGTGTGGGTGCATCGCGGTACTCCGAATCGCTTCCCCCCTCGTCGTACTCGTCTGGTATGTCTGCGACTGAAGGAACGCGGGTAGCGGAGGAGGGTGTCCTGTGACTGCTCATGACTGTCTGCAATTGAAGACGACACAAAGGTAGTCCATCTTTATCTGATTCAAGCGGGAGAGGATGAACAGGTCCAATTCATTTACTTCCCGAAAGCTTGTATCGCGGGCATAGCTATCAGCACATCAGACCATCGTTGACATGACTGCCGTGTGAAGCCTCAGAAATCAGCCCATGCGAGGACACAGACTCCAGAGGCGCGAAAGCGGTGATAGAGCACAGCGGCTGACCTCGGCTGACGCTGCGAGGCTGAGCGATAGAGTTATGTTGTAGAAAGCACACAATTGACGCTGTGTGAGAAGAGTTATTACAGAGTTTACTGGCAGTGTCGTTACTGTGTGGCACTGCATGCTCGATCTGGAGGTGAAAATAAATCACACGCTCGAGAACGAGAACGAAGCGACACAGCCACTATGCGCACACGAGGCAATGTTAGGCTGTACCCTGATGCAGTGATAGATGACAGGACGTGCCTGCACTATTTGAATGTCACTTGGAAAGCCCAAGCCGGTAAGTCAATTTCGTTCAAATCTTCGTCGGATACGTCGATATGCAGTATGCCCTTCTTATCGATAGACCAGGCAAGATGTGCACCTGATCCTCCAAGCAGTGTGACCCGATCCCCTTCCATGATAGGTACGGGAGCCGCGGTGTCGAGAGAGCCGGCCGGCCTTGAGATGGCGATAATGTAGAACGCGTCGGTTGTGGTGGTGAATCGTACCTCCGTAAAGCCAGATGTGCTGTCCGCTGACTGCACGAACCATGGCCGCGTTCCATAGATGGCCGATCCGGAATGATTGAGCCATTTTCCGACTTCGAGTAATGGCCCTCGTTCCTCGGGAATGATGGTCCCGTCTTGCATAGGTCCCTAGCAGAATCTCAGTACAAGCATTGGACCTGACAACTATCGCGAAAACTCACGACACTAGATGACAATATTGGTCAGTACATGTTAGCTGATGCAGAGCCGGTATAACGCACTCGATCAGAAAGTTACCGCCTTTAGAAACAATGCTGACGGGGTGTATTGCTCAACCTCGCATCCGGGCTGAGAAATATGGTTGACTTACTCTATCAACTCCGTAATCACGCTCGAAGCGTTTTGGTATGCGTCAGAAGGGCTATCGATACATAAGCCCCCTCGCCATCATTAATTTATCTCACGAAGAACTTACGTATCGGAATTGTAACCGTAGCTGAAGGGGTCCATGCCCGCGCTGCTTTCCCACTTCTGAGACTGTATGTCCAAGATAAGAGCTTGGGACAATAAGTATGGGCCCGCTGGAACTCACGAGTGGAGACCCAAAGACAGCGTACTCGGGAGTGACGAAATCGGACTGATTTGCGCCACACCTATTGTTCATCACAACCTGCCGTCCCTGAGACGAAGCGTAGTTGTACCATGCAGCCCCTGAGTGCAATTAGGATCTCAAGCACCCAGCTTTGGGTACACGCGCTCACCGATATTTGGGAAGATTGAGTGTCCGCCGATGTCACACCAGAGGATATCAGTATCGTAGTCGTAGAAAAGGGCTTCCATCTGCGGTTGCTGGACTGAAAAGGACTTCGTCAGTGTGAAAGATAGAAGAAAGCGAGAACTTACCATCAGCGAGGAAATCGTCGACGGGAATATAGCCAGTGTATGGATCACAGCATGACCCATTGAAGGCGTTCAGCGCGGGGTGGCCAGGCATTTCGTTCACACCATAAGGCCCCCATGCCGGGTTGAACCATTCTTGCAGCAACAATCAACACCGAAACAGGTACATCTGCGGAGGGATGCTCACCAGGAATGCTGAAATATGTCTGTACGAAAATGAGGAGATCAATACTGGATAGCGATAGGAATAGACAGAACGTACTCCACGATGAAGCTCCGGATGCCTCGTCTTCGCATTGTTGAGCAGTTCCTGAACGAAGTTACGCCTGAGTTCGTCAGCTTCGTATGAGCCAGCATGCTGTCAGGCTGGACAGGCGACCTACTTCGGCCCAAGCCGCACGGAGTTCCTATGGGTCGACTCTCCGGTGTCAAACTACATCGTGTCCCGTCAGCACGCGCACGATAGCCACAAGCTCACGCACATACCAATGCAAAGCCGTCATGATGCTTCGTCACCAACACAAAATATTTCGCGCCAGCGTCGCTGAACAAGTCGGTCCAGTCGTCGGGCTCCCACGCAGACGCGGTCCAGTTCGCGATGAAGTCGTCGTACACGATATCTGGACCATAAAGGCTCAAATGACGCTCCCACGTCGGATTCCCCGGAGTCGCGGCTGTGCTGGAAGTAAGCCTGGATCCGGTGATGTGTGGAGGGGACTCACGGTTATGGAGATCCCAGTTATACCTGAAGACACCCCATACAGTCAGGACGAATGACATACGATCAATTCCTCTTCTCACCACTCTGCGTATTGTTGTCCAGTCGGGGCCCACGCTGGAACACTGTACACGCCCTATAACGAGTTTGAGTCAGACGAGTGCACAGTGCATGGAGGCGTTCTGCGCACCCAATGGATCTAAAAGATACACTGAAGTCAGCGCAGATCAAAGTTCCAGCGCAAAGACACTCACAAATATACCGAATTTTGCATCATCGAACTGTAAACAGCCGCTCTGAGTTGCATATCTCTGCCCGCGGGGCCGTGACTTACCCAGTCAGGTGCCTCGTGAGTCCTGAGACTTTCGTCATCACTGGTCCACTCCGGAATACCCGCCACGACCTGCCAGCCAGTGCTTCCACCTAACTGAACCGACTGCGACCCTGCGAGCTGCAACATGACGGCGGTTGTCGTATTCAGCCCAGCTGCCACCTGCGGCCGATTCCGCACTCCGACGCGCACAATAACCTGGTCGTTGCTCCTGAGCCGCACCACACGGCCCGGGATGACGGTCTCGAACGCGTTCGACGCGAGCCAGACAGTTAGATTGTGCGCTCGGGTGATCCACGTCACGGTAGAAGTGGGTGCGGTCAGAGGCGCGAGGTTGTTTAGTGTCACTTCCACCTGCTGGATCTTCGTGCGCGTATCGCTGTCGCCGGGTAGCGGGTCCATCCACTTCGTCGTCGATCGCACGTTCTGCACGCTCAAGTGTAGGTCAGCGGCAGTCGATGAGACCGGCAGCAATGTCACGGCGAAGAAATTGATGTAGGTGTCGCTTTCGGGGAGTGTGATGGAGCGCAGGGCCTTCGCGCTGGAGATGCGCATGCTGACGTACGAGATGCTCGAAATGTTGTAGTCAACCACGCGGTCGTCCAAAGTGGCGTTTGCGTAGTGGAACGGCCTGCGAAGTAGTCGGCGGTTCGACTATCAGAGTCCCCTTGCTATGCAGGGCATGTGTGACGCACGTTGTTATGGGCCCGTCGTACGGGTTTGTGCTCCACCAGGGACCGACCACAAATTCGGCCTGTTCGGTACTTCCGTCTGTGAAGGTGAACGTCAAGGTCCCTTGTCGAGATTGAGACGAGCTCGAGGCAGGCCAGACAGCAGTCGCGAGTGCGTGGAACGAGTGAAAATGCATGTTGCTCGCGCGAGGTGGGCCGACCACTTGTGAGTTGGTCCGTACAGTGTCGAGAGCAGAACGATCATGAAATGGCGGTAGCGCGAACTACAACATCCAGCCAATGGGTAAGAAGTGATGTTTCAATGTTATCCCTTCTTACCTTGATGCCTTCATACGTAAATGTCGGTCCCGCGGGTAGCCATTCCGCTGGATAGGCGCGACCACTTCCGTCGAGATCAGCAAAGGTATCGTTCAGGCCAGTCGATGCGGCTTTGGCGTTGAAGAAAGGGGAAAGATCCAGTTGTGCGCCTAGCCCGTTGACAGCCACGCTTTCGCTAGCACTGGGTCTGAAAAAGTGAAAAAGTATTAGAAACAGGGCTACGGAAAGGAAACGATGAAACATTCTGGAGAGGGTCCTGCAGCGTGTCATGTACAGAGGAAGTGCAAGCCTTTTGTACCCAACGATGGAAGATAGCACGGTGGGGAATGATCAACCCGTGCGCGAGCCGGTCTCAACTTCCAGAAGCACGCTAAGGCAATCATGTTCCAGGTTCAAACAGTCAAGTGATAGTCTAAACTATGTTTTGGGAAAAGGAGGCAGTGCGTACCGAGAGAAGGCATGTTGTTCACGACATCGCAATTGGTTGCACCACAAGAGGTGCCACACACTCAGAAATATGCCAAATGCAAAGCGTACTAGCCACATTACCAGATACTTATCACATCTAAGGAGGATTTTGGGCTGTATTCCTCTTCACGCGCGAGACGTTCAGAAGCGTGAGCAACGCAGTAGAGTTTTGCGCTCCACGTGCACCCTTGTTTCGGCAGGACCACCTTCAACAAGAAGCCAAAAGAAATTGTCAGATGACAATCCTAACGGTCCGGCAAGATGTCTAGTTACCTCAGTATGTCTGACCCCTCGGTAGGTAAGCGGTTCGATGTCGGTAGTGCGGCGACTTCTACATAGAAGGTTGACGGTAGACACTAGACACTAGACAGGGAGAGAAAGAGAGGAAGTATTTGCACAAACAAGATTGACGAATTATTGAATTTGGCATAAAACTGACTGAGAGCATAGACAACGACGACTGTCGTCGAGGTGGGTGGTAGAAGTCTTGTAGCGCCTATCGTGAGGCGTGCGCGCGGCGCGCGCCTGTTGCACCGTTGAACGCTGTTGAACGACCTTCACGACTACCAGTGCGGTGACTGTCACCTCTTGAATATTGCAGGTGCGCTGTTCCCTCGAATCCGCCGTACTCCGAAGGCTCTCTCCAAGCCTAGCGATTGTAAAGCTTCGTGCGGCGAATTTGACTAGCTGGTCGATCCTTGGACTCATGACTGAGTGGGAGGTCTGCGGTATAATTTTGTGGTAAGCACTCCTTATATTGCAGGTACCGCTGTTTCGTCTGCTAAAAATACTCGATAGAACGACATGGCTCATTGCTGGCGCATAAGGAACTCTGCTCCATATGAGCTTTTCTTTTTGTCTGCATTCGTCGACGCGAGCCGCACCGCGTGTGTTGGACGCGTAGACACGCAGTACAGGCATCCCACGCGTCCGCCTTCACGGAGCCTGCGGAATATGCTCGACACGCAAAGTGACACGCTTTGCTGTGTAAAAATACCGTCTGTGCAGAACCGTTTTTGAGTCTACGGCCTTTGATGACATTCTTTTCAGATGTCATGATCCTCGCCATACCGTTACCCTCCACCTAAGCCCGCTCCCGCCGACGCTGCGCGTAGAGTGCTTCGTTGATGACCAGTTCATAGAAGTGCTGCGCATAACGCGCTCTCTAGTCCCTCCAACCGGCTATCCTTAGACGGACGTCTCGACATCATTCGCCCCCGCGGGCACTGGCTCTGTGGTACCAGCAGAGCTCTATGAAACGCGCCCGATGATGCGCCGAACACGCAGTATTGATTGATCTCACAGGTCTGTATCAGTATCTAAAGCTACTCTGACGACACGATTCGTGACATACACTTGGTTGGCTGCCGCCTAGAGACCATGTCGAAGAAGGGCAGGCACCGCACAGTGTAGAAACACGCATGCCTAGAAAGCAGCAATGCTCTCTGTACAGTGTCTTATGTTTGCTTGACGAGCGATCCCGCCGCTATACCCGTTGCGACATAGACTGTCGTCATCTACGTGGTTCAATCTTCGTATAGACGCACCGGTGTTCATGGATACCGATAGTCTTTCATCTCGCGCGACGCAGCTCTCACGGCAGCTACCGTCGCGACATCCGTCGTGGACGCGGGCAGATGCGCAGGTAACCTTCTTTCTTTGCAACCTCAAGATTATATGCAGCTTGTATGAATGAGTGAGTATGTGTATCCGCGAAAACTGCTCTTGCTGATCGTCATATCTTCACACAATACTAGCTAGGCGATGCGGCGGTCATCCCCGGTGAACATCAATGTAACGTTGAGGCGGCTTCAAAACCTGTGTACTGAGATGAGATCACACAGCAGAACACGCTGTGTGGCGCAGGAAGACGTACATAAATCTAAGAGTCTTTCGGGCCCGGATCTATACTGTGCACGTAGCGCCTATCGTAAGATGGCTGATAGTTGAAATCACAGGATCGTTTGCGGAACCGTACATGTCTAGATGGCCTCTAAAAGTTGAGTGACTTCTTTTCTAAACCACGAGCATATCAATTTATCATCGCCATTCTCGCAGCGGCTTGCAGACTTTTGTTTTGCTGCCCGTGGGTAGCAACACGCCCGCCACCGGCATCACAACTCGCAACGGCGCAGCAACAGCGGGGCTGCGAGGCAAAACGTGAAGTGAGTTCCCTGAGCATGTCGCTGACCTTTCGTAAACGGTGTCTAGTTGGTCGCGTTTGCAGTGTTTTCAGCATCAGTAACAGTGAGTACTTAGTCTGCTGCCGGCTATTGCTACTTGGTTTATCACCACCCTCCAGCTCCATGTCCACCAACCTTACAAGCCCCGCCGCCGAGTTTCTAGCCTTGGGAGAACCAGCGTGAGTCTGCTCGACCAGAATGTACGATGTGACGGTACGAAGTCGTCCTTGCAGCTTGATCAACAACTATGTTCTGCTCGCAATGACAGGTACGTGTATGTGACGCTCTCCCCGGCATGTAATATCTCAATTGACATTCAACAGCTTTCGTGTGTTATGATTTCGCCCTGACTCTGGATAGGGAAAAGGACATTATATGGTGCCGAAATTGGACTGTGGCGACGTGGCTCTTCTTTTCAAACAGATACCTACTCGTAGTATATATACTTCTGTCGCTTATACCAACATCAAACAATATGGTGCGTCTCGTCCCAGGCTTCCTATTGTGGCCAATAATACTAAATTGCCCCATAGGGGTATGTCTCAACCCTGACATGGCATAATCTAGCTCACGCGGAGCTAGGTGCACGATGATTAACAGTATCCGCTATGCCACAATATACATGCAGCTCATGGTTTTCGCATGTATGTACGCTTTCTTGATCTCCTTCGGCGTTTCTTTTTTTGTTGATAATCATCTCTTTATCAGTATTCTCAGCCTTGCGCTCGTACGCCATTAGCTGCCGCGATGTACCAGTTTCTGTGTTCGTGCTCGCTCTCAACCTTGTCCCAATCGGCACGAATATCGTAAGCCAGCTGTAATATTCCCCACGCGGGTCTTTCACTAGTCACAGTTCGTCAACAGTACAATTACATGGACCGCAACGCCGAACCCAATATCTGGCATCACCTGTGTCGACTCCAGTGAATTATCCCCCCAGTTATTCCTGTGGTATGTTCCGTGTTCCTGGGTGCCAGCGCCCATCTCACTTTTGACATCAGGCGTGGGTAGCCCCCTTTTTTTGTTCCCGAGCGGCCAATAATCTCGTGACACAGTAACACTCGCCACCCGACTCGCCACAATATTGGCAGATATCCTGGTAGTGGTCACCACGTGGCGCAGATCTTTGAGCATACGATGTCAAAGCTATCTGGCGGTCATTTTGCTGAGAGACGGTAACATCAATGCCCCTTGCCGCCAGTTTCCAGCGCACTAACTATCGGGTTTACTAGGGACATTATACTTCATGTGCGCAATCGTCCTTCTGCGAAAGCATCTCAATTTACTGACGTGATTCTGAAGGGCCCTTCTGTCGATGAACATCGCGCAGATCTTTATAGAAACTGTGGTATGTGGCGTTTTTGACTCGTTGATTTAGATCTCAGGTCGCCCGCACGCAGCCATACTTTCGATCTGCGTCACCGATCGGTATCTGTATACAAGTGTCAGTGGATTATCTCCGGCCTCTGATTCCTACTGACGAATGTGCGATTCGCAGGCTGACTCCGACGCTGATATCTCACTTCCTGGTCAACTTACGACGAGTCGGCTGTCCAGCCCAGACGGCCTCTACGTTGCCAGCACCCGTAGATGATCGTTCTATGGCCATTTACTCCACGATACTCGGCAATTTGGGACAGTCCCTCGACCATGGCTTCGACAATTCCCCTGAGTCGGAGCCCTGACGAAGAAATCTCGATTCTCTTGTATGGCTCGGCTGGATAGAAGGTTATAGAAGGCTGAGACTACGTCGACGAGGTACAGTCAGTCCCTCTCGGAATATAGATGACACAGAATTATCAGACGCATTCGCCGTACTCTACACCATTGCGTGGTGTAGCAGCGCGCATTGCAGGGCGCGCTGTGAACCGTCGATCATACAACTGCGGCATGTTTAGCGTGCATGCGAGCACTTGAGTCAGAGTACGGATCGTCAAGCTAGTGCACAGAATCAGCTTCGAGAACAGACTGATTTGCACCCCCGCGAAGATTCAGTGAAGTGAGATGCATGCATTATCCTGCGTGCACGTTGAGGCCTGTGCATGGACGACAGAGCTTGTTGCTGTGGCAGTGGTCGCGGTTGAACGTCGAGAATGAGCGGCGGGACTCGAAGACATTGAATTCCTGCTGACGCAATGAGTAATGTGTAGCTGATACAATATTCTATAAAGTCTACAATTGTATGTCTAGTATACTTATTGAAAACGAGATCATGTAGCTGGGCACTGATCACTGGATGCGAAAAACTCGCAACACTACCTCTATAAAACGCTGAGCCAGCGTCGGGGTACGAGACGCGCGAATCTACCAAGCGAGAGCCGGAACTGACCGAGCATTCCGTTTCTCATCGTGATGCGGTGAGCGCGGCTCAGGGTGAAACACGCGCCCCAGCGTGTTTCCGTGTTCATCGTCGTCCTCGTAGTCATCGCCGTTGCCGTCCGCGCTGTCGAGACTCGGGGATTGCTGTAGGTCTTCGAGAAAACTGGACTGCCGGGCGAAAGAGCCTATATTGGTGGAGATAGGGAAAGCATCGACCGTCCGAGTGTTGCAGCCCACGTGCCGTAGGTTGACGAGGAAACGCGAGATGAGGACTGGGGTCAATCTGTAAACATACGCCGTTAACATCACGTAAGTGAGACCGGTACGAATGATGAACGAACACGCCAATGATAACCGATACCGGAGAGGCGAACTGGAGGGAAGGCTAGTGAATACAAGCACAGCATCAGTGAAGTTATTGCATGATGCAAACAGGAACGAGGCATACAATAGTTTCCACGAAGATTTGTGCCATGTTCATAAGCAGTAGCGCACTGTTATACTTAGCACACGATGTCTGCAATGATGCATGACACGTACATAAAATATAATGTCCCTGGGACAGCGCGATGTGAGCCGGATGTTTCGGGTGCGGCGAAATCAGCTTCTTACCGTCTCGGATCAAAACCGTGGACAGAGCAGTGTGGTCCTGGACCCTCAAGGACCTGCGCCACATGGTAACCAATACCAGGATATCCGCGGATATCGTGGAAAGTCGAGTAACAATGGTCACTACATACGCCGCCGTATGAGCAAACAATAATCAGCGCCACCAAAAAAGCAGAACATACGCCTGATGACATTGAATGATGAGTTAGAGCTCTGAGAAAATCGTGACTTGACGTACCGTACATAGAGCGACGATGACAACGCGAAGTCCGTGTTACAACTGTAGCCATCTATTTGATCAAACATAATAGTCCACGATGCCCTAGTGTCAAGGAACTGTGGAGATTATCAGAACTTTCTGGTAGAAATAATTCAACATAATCGACTTACAATATTTGTGGCTATAGGAACGATGTTTAGAGTAAAGACGAGCGCAGCAAGCACTGCACAACGATCAGCGATGGCATATGTGCGCAACGCCGAGAATACTGCCAACGAGGTTATTCAGAGCCAGGTCCGAGGATGTCAGGATCACGTACGTGCGAAGACTAAAAATTGTGCGTATGTCACACCGGAGAAGAATGCGTTGAGGATTGTGCAACTGGCTTGAAATAAGTTTGGTGATGCGAGGGGGGAGTGACAACGTACCCCTACGAATTTACTTTCGAGTCAGCGTGAGCAGTACACATGCAATATGCATAGCTTACTAGATCGCTTGATGGTCGTGCATAGACAATCAAGGTGGATGTTATCAGTAGGTAGCGACTGAGGAAGAACAGCCATGTTGCTTTCGTCCATTTTCGTCGCCAAAGGACATCGATTTCATCGGTGAACAAGGAAGCGAACTCGTAGAATGCAATAGCTGTCAAAGAGCTCAGGAGGGAGATCTGTTAGAGGTAGTCGCAGCGTTGACACACCTGTCATGCCATACAAGACGTAGTTGTTGATCAAGCTAAGGTCATGAAATTAGCGCGTGCGGGTTGACGAGTCTACAGCAAACCGACTTACGCTGACTCTTCGTAAGATGCCCATTCTGCAGAACTATCCGACATCCTGGCAGAAGTGCTCGGGGATCAGTTGCAGTTAGAAAAGCGCACATTCTACGAAAGCTAAGTACTGACCATTTCGCCGCGGGGCGGTCAGGGCTATGGAGATCCCACATCGCTTCTGTGATGGTAGGCGCACCGCCGGACTTTCCAACTGTGCAACTCTGCAGTCCGTGCCTGGAATGGCCGTGCATCAATTGTCTCATGATATGCAAGTCCTGTATTGGTCCGGATGATGGCTACGGGTACTGGCGCGGGAGTACCACACTCGAGCGGACTAGGTGATAGATGAGCGAGACCTGGCAGTCGAGTCGACCTACGATGAGACTGCTTGTATTACGGCTCGCAGATACAAAGGACATGCAACGTTTATGATGTGTTCAATTACACTTCCAAGTTACCTCCAATGCCCACGAGGACTGAGAACTGATTGATGGCAGCGCCACGACGGGGCGCGGGCGCCATCATCACGCGATAGACGCCGATCCCCCGACATCGCCTGCACCAGACGGATTTCGCGAATCTGTAGTGGCATTGGCGGAAGGGGGCTATGAAAAAGGAGCATGAGAGTTCAGAGAGATGTCTTCATAGGAGAACTGGTACAGGGGACCTACATGATGATCATCCACGCAGGAGGGGCGGTGCAGAGCGTTCTTTCAAACCTTGTTTGATGCAGTCCATGTCACCTCACAGGTTTGAATCTGAAATGTGGAGGAAAACAAACAATTGGGCTTCTGAAGGCGAATATATTGTTCAAGTATTCGAGTCAGATCTATGATATCTGAAGGTTAAGGAAGACTCACCGACGCGCGTCCCAAACACGAATACTTACAGGTCGCGGAGGTTTTCAACGTCCATTAGCTTCACCAATTTCTATTAGATCTAGTTACTGAACGAATGCAACTGCATTGCTTGCTAGCGGCCCTCATGTGTGTCTTCCTCCTGCACGACGCTTGAGGCAGAGAGTGTGGCGGCACGTGTTTCCGTCACAGGGAAATTCCCGCCTCGGTCACGGCTAAGCGCCCTTTTCCCGACGCCGACCACTCAGCGGTGCAATAAAATGTGGCTTTCCTCTCAGACCCCTCACGCCATCCTTGGCCGCTAGAAAGACTCACGATGGCACCCCTGCACCAGGCAATTAATGCTCGGTACGCGTACACGAGCGACGGCAAGGATGGACGAGCTGTATATCGCGGAGAGGTAGATCCTGAATGGACGGTATACAAGTGAGTGTCGCCTTCGGGGTGCTTCGGACACTCATATCTATGTTTCTTAGAGTACCTCATGGTGGTGAGTATGCCGAAGCCTCCTCTTACGCGTCACCGAGCTAATGTAGTTCTTCCAGGCTATGTCCTCGCGCTCATCCTAGAGGCTGTCGTCCAACACCAAGCGGGATCAAATCATCCGGACCCAATACATCTCACGGCACACTTCATAAGATCAGCGAACTTGGGACCCTTCGAAGTACACATACGTGTTGTCAAGTCAGGCAGAGGGTTCAAGAACCTTACAGCGACGTTTGTACAGCAGGTAATTACATCATTTCGTTTGGTGCATCAACTTCGGGGCTCACGGGGTGTTTGCAGGACCAGGAGGCCGTGTTGACCCACATCATATGTGGCACACTTGATCCAGAGAACGCCCCCACCGGGTTTCTCAGCGACATGACGGTAGCTCCGCCGTCGGAAACCGCTGTCGAAATCCCTATGCACACCCACCCGTCGAGATGTAAATACCATCCAGCTCTGCCGAGGTGGACGTACAAGGACCGTATCGCAGCGCGTCGAGACCCAGTTCACGAGGGACGTATGAGGTCCGCCCCCGGAGTCAACGGCTCGGATTGGGGCGAATATATCACGTTGGTGGGAAAAGACGACCGACTGACGTCGCCCATGATGGCCTTCTTCGCAGACAGCCATCTGCCGCTTCCTGTACTCCTTCCAGCACTCAAGAACTCCCAGGATTTGTAAGTCGTCGCCCCTTCGTCCCGTTCCCGAAGCACGAAGCATCGTTCTGACCCTGCCCGCTCGGCAGCTGGCTTCCCACGATGGTGATGACGGTCGAATTCAAGTTTCCACTACCGAAGGCCAGCAACAAGCACTGCTCGCAACGCACGGTCGCGGTGTACTCGCGCGGCAAGTTCGTGAACGATCCCAGCGCGCGGCACGACACGTACGTGGAGGTCTGGACCGCACCACCTGACTCTGAAGATGGGCCGGGCGCTGGTGATTGGAAGCAGCACCAGAGGTGCTTGGCAGTGGCGACACAGATGGCTCTTGTGGTTCCAGCAGCTGTGAACCGGAAGAAGGCAATGGCCGCCGCGGAGAGATCCAAATTGTAGTTCGTACGGGTGGGTTGTAATTCTCACACACGGTCGACCAGACCCTTGGAAACGATATGTGCGATACCCTGCGATGTATGATGGTCAAGCCTGTGCCAGGGATGAGTGAACTCGGTGCGATCCGTGCAGAATACTGAGCCACAAGGCCGGCTCTGAATTAGACGCTGGCCAAGTGGGATGCCAAGAACTATCACGACCTTGACCACAAGGTCCAACGCTTTTCTCTTTTCGACCACCATCTCCCTCCGCTTCAGCTCACCGTCTCTCGCTCTGGCTGTCGCCGACACCCTCTAGTCCGACCCCATAGTGCGGGATGGACAAACGATGGGTCTTTGCCGTGCTCTTTGCGCTCCTCTGCGCTGTAAACGCGGACAACAATATCACACTTTCGTCGTTGGACGGCTACAATGATACTGATGAGTGAGTATCTAATTTCCATGCCTTGGAACGATTATTGGGTTTTTGGTGGAATGGGACGGCGGGGATGAGGCGCAGCGGGGATGGGGACTCAGGCGGCTTGCAAGAGTTCTGCAAACGACCTTCGTGAGCCCTCCAAGCGCATAGGGGGCGAAGATGGCTGAAGGGGTCTAGAATATGTCTATCACTTGGTACTCGAGTATTTGGTTCATCGCTAACGCATCTCCACTCCTGCAGTAGCTATGCGTACGACCCGATCCTCTCACTGCGCCCGTCATTCGCTTGCTCCCTTCCCATCCAGATCCTCATGACGGGCATTGTGCTCACCCTCACCGCCGTCCTGCTCATCCACCTGTTCTTTACCGCGCAATATCACTGGCCGCTCGCGCCGGTCAACTACGCCCTGCAGGTCTCCGCCGTCTGCACCCTCCTGACCTCTCTCATCGCTACACTGCATGTGGTGCTTCAAGCGGCGACGAACGAAAGCCAGCAATGGCCATACATGCTCAACTATATTGCAGTCGACATCCCGCCATTGCAGTATAGCACCGATTGGTCCGGTGGGGAGCTTGTAGCTTGGCTGCTTATGAACGCTACGACGTCTGCTCTCATCCAGGTGAGCCCCTTACACTTCCTGTTTGGGATTGGACAACCTCCAGTGCCCGCGCATCACCCAAATTTTACTTCGAATCACGGCTGGTTGGCTGCTAAGATTGAGCATGCTATTCCGGGCTCGTGATCTGGAATAGCTCACCTGGCCTCGTTTGCCTCCACCACAGTGATGCTAACCTTCTTGTCCAGATCACGCATATCCAATTTTTGACGCTTCTGTTCCCATCTACTCTGGAACGGCGGCTCATCTTCATCTTGCTCGGGCCTCTCGCTATCGTCGCCGCTATTATGCAACTTGTACCGCTCAACGACTCCAGCACTGACGGTCGGCTCACTTCGATCGCCACGGCAGTGCAGAATGTGTGCAATGCCACCCTCTCACTGCTCTTCACGGGCTCGTTGTTCATCTGGGGCTTTGCCTTCAACCGCAAGCAGGCATGGCGCACGGACGGCGGCACCGCGGCGTTCGGTGTGGGTGCGCTGATGCTGGCGCTAGCGTCTACGACGATCACGTTCATCTACATCCCAAGTAAAGATCACTACGCCTGGATGCCCGGTCTGATGTGGGCCGTGATTCTGTGGCAAAGCTTCCTGGGCTGGTGGTGGTGGGTCGGCGCTGGCATGGGCATCGGCGAGGTAGACGAGATGCTGAGGAGGGAAGAGAAGCGGAGAAAGAAACGGAGAGCAAGGATTGCTAGGCGGGAGATGAGAAAAGGGAAGGCAGAGACCTTCTTCCGAGGGGTGGCAGGCGCGGTGGGGTACCGTTCACAAAGCGGCAAGACCAGCGCACAGACTGCCTCACCGGAGCTCGAGGTCACAGCGTCCATGTCGGGCTCGGAGGGAAACCGTAGTGCGACCGAAGAGCCTGGCCGGCGGTCGCGTGTCAGGCACGCGCGAACTGGGAGCGAAGCATCGACCTCAACGGTGGAGGCACGCGCGGCACCGCTTCTGACATTCCCCAGTCTGTCCAGCACGGCAAACACCGCGAGCACCAGCGCGACGGCGAGCGGTTTTTTTGGGCGGGTCAGAAGCACCGTGCTCGTGCGGTGCGTCTACGGGTGGTACCTACTACTACGGCACGCACACCTCATCGCAGCGCGTGAGCAAGCCGTGGAGCATGGCGAACGCATCCAGCAGGTGTACGGGCGCGAGACGCAGGAGGGCGCGGCAGTGGAGAATCCCGATCCGGCGATGGTCGGCTGGGGGTTGGGGAGTTACGGGCTCCGGCAAATGGAGATGAACGAGCGCGAGCGGGATGTCGAGGCAGAGCGCGGAATCCTGAGCCCAGAACCGGACCAGGAGGGCGAGAGGAGGGAGGTCGTGTTGGACCTCGACCCCGAGAAGGAAGAGCCAAGCCCTCCGTTATCGCCACACGCGCCAGGGGAGGAGGACGAGGCACGGACGCGGCGGAGACGAAATCGACACACGAGGCGAGATACGGACGCCGCCATCGATGCTGAGGGGCAACCGTCGTCGATGTGGTATTGGGGGCCTCTACGGCGTTGGCGGTTGCAAGATGCTACCGTGTATTCGTGATGCCAGCTAACATAGAGGTTCCTTGGATCTAGTCTGTACTATCTACGCTGTATTAGTAGTAATCGTCGTCGCATTGCTCTCGTCATATATCCTTTACCTACTCTGTCTATCGTATCTGTTTCTTTAGGACGGAGCGAGTGCTCGTCGTTGTCGGCTCGATTGGGCGGGCCGGGTGCGTGTTGACGACTCGGCGCGCGTTAGCGCCTCATCAACTCTTTCATGCTCGACCTCCACATCGCCGCTCCCTAACTATTTATCTTACTATCTTCCCTTCTGCTGACGGGTTATACCATAATATAAGCTACAGCTATGGTGAATGTATCGCTCTTCGTGGCTAAAATGTCTGCTGACGAGCCTCCGTAGCCGCAGAATCAGCGCGGATATGTCGCCCTTGCCTCCGAGTCGGATGACCGACGAACACCATCCCCATCGCCTTCAGACTCACAGCGTGCACCACCAACAGACATACTCTACTCGACACCGCACGGTGGAGTCTTTGCTATACATCCGGACCATTCCTATAGCTACGCATACGGGCCGAAGGGAATCCATGGCTTGCTGCACAACTACTTTGCGCTGGGATGCGCCGTGTTCGCCTCGATAGGCGGACTTTTATTCGGATACGACCAGGGTGTTATTGCGAATGTGCTCGTAATGAGAGACTTTATAGAGGAGTGGCCGGTAGGGGCATGGGAGAAGGGTCTCATGAGTGAGTCGTGTTTCTCAAACTATCGCTGGACATGGCCGAGGGCAGCTCAGTCAGTGTGCTCTATGGCGGCTTCTTTGTTGAACGCCCCGGCGTCGACCGTGTCTGCTCTGTCCGACGACTGAACATCCACGGCCGACGGGTCGAGATACACACGCGGTATATTTGGAAATGACCGATGGTAAAGAGGACGTACGAGCGATAGCTGCCTTCAATGCTTGGCATGACGCCTTGATACGCTTTTCCTGATTATCTCACCCATCTACTTTGTCGAACAGCCTCGATGCTTGAGCTCGGTGCGTTGGTGGGTGCACTCACCGCTGGCACGTTTGCGGACCGCTTCACGCGACGCCAGTCGATCGTATTCGCATGCGGTGAGTAGTTTGTGCAGTACTGCAACGTTTTTAATTCTGACGTACATTGTAGTCATCTTCTGCATCGGGTCTGCCGTGCAGTTCGGAGCGCAGAGCCTGAACGACATTGTAATCGGGCGCGCAATAGGCGGACTTGGTGTCGGTGCACTCAGGTGAGCAGCCCTTTGCTCCGAACACCGGCATCTCTGACATCGCACAGTATGCTTTCTCCTCTCTACATGGCCGAGATCAGTCCACCCGAAGTGCGTGGATCGCTCATGGCAATGGAACAGTTCGCTATCGTGCTTGGCGCTGTCTGGGGCTTCTGGACGGGATTCTTCACCCGAAACTGTGAGACGAACGTTTCTCGAAGAGCTAAGTCAAGCAGGCCCTAACGGCGCAACTTTCATCAGTCCACGGTTCCGCATCCTGGCGGATACCTCTCGGGATCCAGATAATCCCCGGCGTCCTGTTGGCTGTGGGGTCCTTCTTCCTGCCCCCATCCCCGCGTTTGCTCGTCGCTCATGGTCGCAATGAGGAGGCCTTCATAGCGTTGGCCAAGCTCCGGTTGCGAGCACCTGACGAGGCGGACTCAGACCCCCTGTTGCAGGTACTCCACTACATGGTTGCATTGCCTGCGCATGTCCGTGGCTAACGGTGCCGCGTTTACAGGTCGAGTTGCTGGAAATGCGTACGGAAGCGCTGCTAGTTGAACAAAGCCTCGGTGCAAGTGCCAAGGAGGTTGGTGTCACCGCCGAAGCCAACGCCTGGGGGCGCTTGTTCAGCAAGAAGTATCTGAAGCGCACTCTCATCGGTGTGACGATGATGTTCTTCCAACGTAGGTTTCGGTCCTCGGACCTAACGGGAAGCAAACGACGCTCACGTTGTGCACGCCCTTGTAGAATGGAGTGGCATCAATGCGTTGTTGTATTACGGCCCCACTTTGATGGGAGAACTTGGCTTACAAGGCGACTCTGTCACCCTCATGGTTTCCGGAGGTATCGGGGTTGTTCAGTTCGTCGCTGTGCTCCCAGTTATTATCTTTATTGATCGCCTAGGTAAGCGACCGACCGCGGAATTAGCTCCATTCGTTGCTGATGCGCCTTTCAGGCCGGCGGCCTCTTTTGAGATGTGAGGCTTTTGTGCTGTGAGAGTGCTGCCGTCACTGACGCGTAAATGCAGGGGGTAGCGCTGCTATGTCTTTCTCACACTTGTTCATCGCTTTGCTGGTGAGCATGCCTGAACAATTTTTCCTAACATTTGGTCTGATCACAATCAACCCTCCCGTCAGGTGCGGCTATACGAGGACGACTGGCCTGCTCACACGGTGGCGGCCTGGACATCCGCCGGGTACGTCGGCGGTCTTGTCTGCAATTCGCTCATCACTAACCCCGAGTGTTCTCCTCATTGTCTAGTTGTGTCTATCTATTCACTGCGGCGTATGGCATGAGTTACGGGCCAATTGGCTGGATTCTGCCAAGTGAAGTATTCCCACTGTCCATGCGCAGTAAAGGAGTCGCGCTATCCACTGCGTCCAACTGGTTCAACAACTGTGCGTTCTCCTGCTATGTGCCGTCAGTTCCGCGCCGGACTTTACTAAAAAAACCGCTGGATCTACAGTTCTGATCGGTCTGGTGACACCAATACTTATGGAGTATTCTGCATCGTAAGTGCTTCCCTGCCTGGAACGTCGTCGGATACTCAGTACTAACCCGGCTGGGTTTGGTCGGCAGTGGAACATTTACGACATTTTCCGTGGCATGTTTTGCCGGCTACTTCTGGGCTACGTATGTCGTTCCAGAGACGGCAAGTATTTCGCTGGAGGAAATGGACGCCGTCTTCGGGTCATCAGCAGGACTCGAAGACATGCAGCTCAAGCACCAGGTTCGTTCACGCGGCCGTTCTGCCGAACATATGCTCATACTTCCTCACAGATCGAGCAGGATTTAGGCTTGCACGATCTTGTCGCGGAGATGACAGCAGGCCCTGTTAGTGCGCAGAACCCTTAGTCGACACTCTGCTCATAATAACGTATCTTATACCACGGTGTGCTCTCCTGGGCCTCCCTTACTATTTATACCCACTGAACCCTATTCCCCGGATGAATTGGAAGTGATCTCCGTGCCTGCATCTCAACACTCTCCCATCACTCGACGCAAAGTATTGATGCCCGACCTTTCTGCTCCGCATGTAATCGCACCGCCCGTTCAAGCAGCGCTCTGAGCCACCCCCATAAATGCAAGATCAGGACTCTAACTAGCAGGTTCTGTACCCTCAACGCATACTGTCACCCGCATTCTTCGCTACTCCATGGCCTCTCAGGCTCCCTCGGACCACAGTGTTCTGCGTGCCTTCGAAGAGCTCGTCATATCCGATGACGGCGCTGGTGCGTACGAACCTGTGCCCTCATCTTCTCAACTCACTCTACGTGGATCAGAAAGCACCGCTGTAGCATCGATGCTGTGCTCGCTGCCTCCTGAGCTGTTAATCCGCATTATTTTCTATTTGCGTAGTAGAGATCGTATACGCTTTGCGCAGGTGCGTTGCTGCCGCCGTATTCTGTGAGACTCGACCCTCATGTTCTCGCGTCAAGGTGTGCCGTAGGTTCTACGCAATCTTCCACGACACGGCGGAGGGCGCGTATGCCGTTGAACAGGACGTGCTGAATGTCAAGAACGGACCGACGAAGAATTTTGAGACTGCGGATCGGCTGCGACGCCTGCACGAGTATCGTCAGGCATGGAAGGCTCTGCAGTGGAACACCGAAACCGTGTTCGACCTCAAGGAGGGCACTGTACTGCGTTTACACGGCAGCATTCTCGCGATGTGCGACATCGACGCTCAAGACACTCGCGTTGGCTTTTTACAAGTTCCGTCTTGCAAGAGGAATATAGTGCGGAAGGACTGGTCAGTAACGCTGCCGAATTTAAGACCTGTCGACATCGAGGTGGACACCATTCAGAATCTGCTGATGGTGGCCGAGCGGACGTAAGTCTAGTTATTCGTTGCGATGTTTCCGATACTCATGATGCATTTTAGTGAGAAAACCTCTGACGATGATCCTGGCTCTGTTCGTGTACATTTCCTCACTCTGGACTGTGGCACTCGACATCCGTCTGCTGCCGTTCCCTCCGTCGAATTCAAAGTGTCTCCGCCCTGTACCGAAGATTGGTACATTCACCACGCCGATATCTGTGATGATATCGTGGCCTTTTTGATGATAGATGACGGCACTCTAGAGGATGACACGCGATGCGAGTTTTGGGTTTGGAATTGGAAGAAAGGCACTCCCGTCATGGTGCGTCAAGCTCTTCCTCACGACGGAGACCTTTCGCTCATTCGCCCTAGAATCTTCACTCGGCGTACCACAACAGAGCCGAGGGCTTCACATTTCTATGTCCAGACCATCTCCTCGTACCCGTCATTCTTCCTGCGGAGGACACCGTGCACGGCACCCACGGTTTCCTAGTCGTCTTCAATTGTCTGGTACCCCATCCCGACAGAACCACTTTCGCCCACGCAGTCGTCGAATATGGCGCTTGCATATTCCGACTCCCGGAGCCTGCGCGTAACAACTTCTATCGTCGCATCTTGATTGGCGCAAGTCGCTGCTCGTCGCAGCTCGCGTACCCGAACGTCCATGCACACCTCAACAACGACGTCCCGTTCTTTGCAGACATGCGCAACCGGCTCATCATCCTCGACATCACCATCCTGGAACCTGCCACTGCTGGCGTGCGCGGGCACACGTTGCTCATACCCTCCATTTCACTCGAGCGAAAGCATCGTCTGGCTGCCGAGCGCGGCAAGCGCACCCTGTTCCAGCCGCTGGCGTGGATCCGGGAGACACGTCTCATGAGCGAGGCTCTACTTCAGTCGCACACGAGCGTGTTCCAGCGGCGCTGTGTTGCGCCGGATTATACGGAAGAGGCATATGCAGACGAGGCCTCGCAGGCGAAGACCATCGTGCTCTATGAGATCCCCTCGGTAATGACGATGCGCCGCGACGTGCAGCGCGAACCGGAATCGAATGGACAATATATATTTGGGCCCTCTGTGGACACAGATACAGACGCGTGGATGGACCCCGTCCACACGCGGCTAGCGTATCGCAAGTTCGTGTCGGACATCGACGCGGGGAAGAACAGCGAGGTCCACATCGGGGAGGACTGCCTCATCATCAGGTGCAATGATACGTATGTCCTTCTTCGTTGAATGTGTACGCTGTATTTCTGACATCGAATCCAGAAACAAGTGCCGTGTTCTGTCATTCTAACAATCGCTGGGACGGACTCTCTGGCGCGCGGGAAGCGCCACATCATAAGCAGGACATTCTACGAGTATCGTTTGCTACTCTTGCACATTAATATCAGGTTATCGTCCTCGAGGGACGTCTTCATCGTCATGTTTGCCGTCAAAATCGTGCCAAAAATATGGGTTCGTATGTCTGATCTGTTGTTTCGATCTTGGGCCAGCGTGGCCCAGTGGAACCGCGTTCCACTCGCATCGCGTCTTCACGCATCGCACTTCTCGGCTGGACACGCTTGTCCATTCTGCCGCGCACCTGGTGTTCGAGCCCGAGAGCCGCATCAGTTGACTGCCCGCTGCAGGGGCAGGGACGGGTATGAGACCGGCACCACGGTCTATAACGTTTTCTTCGTCAAAGCAAGCTTTTTACCATATATTTTACGACTTATTCTATGGAAACAGGCCTGCTCGTTAATGCAATCTGTGCCTCTAGTGTTAGAGCTCCACTCAAGGCTTGCCAGCGGATGCAAACACGCCCCTGAGGCGGCTTTGGTAGCCTCGTGCCGCATTAAGCGCGCGTCGGGAGTCCCAATCGGGATATTCCGCCTCGAGCGTTTAAGGGTTCTGCGATAGTCTTGGGCGCGTACGGGAGAGCAGAACGTGAGGCAATGTATATTGACATGGGTATATTCACAACTGTACGGAGAGCTAACTATTACGAGTTGGTGTCTAGCCAGGGAGAAACGACAGAGCACAGAAAACCAGCGTAACAAGCACACTATGTACGTACAGGGCAAGGTGTACAGCTGAGTGGGTCGTGCATGAGTACATCTGGAGGAGAGGGTACAAATCAGACAACAGGGCAAGAAAGTGTAGGTAAGGTATATAAAGATGAAGATGAAGATGAGGCGAGAATCGTTCCGAGCGTAACAGTTCGTGTAGAGAGCGGGGAGGACAGCAGAGGTGCCAGCGAAACCCGTGAAGCCGTGAGACCATGAAACAAAAGTAGAGTTCCGTAACACGAGGCAGGACTCGGGTTTTTCTCTCTCGTGTCCACCTTGCTCAAAGGCAACAGCACTCGTGCGGGTATCAGAGGAGCATCGCCAGCGCGGCAAGCGGGAGCGCGACGAGCGTGCCGACGACGGCGTTGCGTTCGGCCGGGTTGCCCGTATTCGAAGGGGCGGACGCGCCTGAGCTGCTTGAAGAACTGCCTGGCGAGCCAGAGCTGGAAGACGGGGACGTCGAGGTCGGCCCGGGAAGCGAGGACGTCAGCGTCGCGTTCGTGCCGTTCAGCCTGATCGCATTGCGCTACAGAACCGCAAGATTTAGCACTCTTCGAAGTCATGTCGCAATATTTGAGCTTCTAAAATACTCACGCTGAATCCCAAAAGCGTCTCGGTGCTGCTGTCGTTGATATTGATCCCGCCGACACCGCCCTCGCCACAGGTGCTATCGTCGTAGAACCAGATCGCGGTGCTGTTGTCCTGGATGGTGTAGTTGAGCGACGTCGGCGTACTGCCGTTGGCCGCGGGGCGAGGACCACTGTTGAACCCGTTGAAGCCAGGCACCGAAACGGAGATTGGCACGCAGGGTGAGCCGAAGTCGGACTGGACCACGTCGTATGAGCCGTTCACGACTGCAAAATTGGTGTGTTAGAATTAGGGACGCGTAGAAGCAAAAGAGAGGAACGAGGAGAAGCCGGTGATTTGCAACGCGAGAGCGCGCTCAAGCGCAGGCCGGATGGCACCTGGCATGTGACAGATGCGCTTCTTCGCGAAGAGTTGCTGTGGTCAGAAAGGCACATCCGCACACAGCAGCTTCGAGTGTGCTGGAGTCTGGACATGACGCGAAGCAACGTAAACAGTACGGATAAACGCATGCTTTCCCGCAGGATCAGGTTCCGAGTCGGGCGCCGCGGCCGGCCACGCCCATTGGGCGATAGGCACCCACAGTGGCGTGCCGTGGAAGCGTCGCGAAGATGCGAGCGGAAGACGCGTGTAGATGCTTTAGGGCTTGGGAGGAATGGACCAGCGACGTTGAGCTGGCATGTGTGCCCACTGGACGCGATAGGCGAGGAGGTGGTTAGCGGGTCGCTTGGCCGCGTGCATCAAAGCGCGGGGCGCGCATGATGGCTGGGCAGTCATGCAAAGGGCAAGAAGGCATGCACACGAGAGGGTGGGGGTCGAAACCATGCAAACGAACCAAGACTCACAGTTGAACGTGACGACGTCCCCCTTGCTCCCATGTACTTCCTGGGGCTGGAAAATGAGGCTGGCGTTCGCAGTCGTGTTCCCGCCAACGGTGATGTTAATCT
The DNA here is from genome assembly GCA_001969225.1 of Ceriporiopsis andreanae CBS 279.92. Lineage (NCBI taxonomy): Eukaryota > Fungi > Basidiomycota > Agaricomycetes > Polyporales > Meruliaceae > Ceriporiopsis > Ceriporiopsis andreanae. The sequence continues at coordinate 65,424 of ALYI01003560.1, forward strand.
GGATGGCCTCAACAACGGCGGTGGCAAGCTACGCGTCCAGAACGCGTGAGAACATAGTCAACATGCGATGCAACCAGGCAACGAGGCTGTGGCACTCACAGCAGCGATAAAGACAGGTGCAGCGAACATTTTGCAGTGAGGAGAGTGACGGAGGGGGCGCAGAAGATGAACGGAGACGAGGGGCGGATATCGAGGGAGGACGGAGGGGCAGTCGCGAGGCTAAGGAGATGGGGATCGTTGGTTTTGAGGTCGCGTAGGATGGGGCAGGCGTGCGAACGTCTGACGGTATTACTTACCATTTAGGGATGCAGGTTGCTGGCAGAGCACGCGGGAAAGACATGACAGGGAACACCCGAAGCTCTTTTCTGCTCGCGAGCGAGGTTCTGGGGGCATGTTCCATCTGTTTGAAGACTAGCCAGAATGGCGCGTAACAGAGATAAGACGGAAATTGACGTCAATGATGCACGCGTCAGGGCCTGATGCAATCATATTTGGTGGAGTATGTCGCCAGGAACTAGACCTGTAAGACCGGGAGGTAGGTTTCTGAGGGTCAAGAGGGCGGAAGAGAGCGCACAGGAGAGGAGAGAGAGAGGCCAAACGAGAGGAGGACGAGGAAAGATCAAACGTTCTTGAATTCCTTTTCGGGCCAGGGCACTTTGTCCGTGATTGGCGCCCGTACGGACCCGATCGCGGAGAGTTGCTTTCTGCCTCTTTCCTCGTCCAACACAGCTCTCTCAACCACCACGAGTGCCCCTTCATACTCGTGTTCTCATCTGCTTGCGACAGGATTTTGAAAGGCACGCAGTCCTCGTGCTTCCCATGAACTTACAGCCCGTGATATAGGGCGAATGAGGAATGGAAGCGTCAGTATCATTTCCCATCTCATCAAACCGCATCCTGGTTCTCGAAGCCACATCTCCCTGTGACCTTCACCCTGGTACTTAACTTCCGCCACTCGTGATTGTGCGCAAGTTGTTCGAGGCAGAGGCAAACCCGTGCAGTGCGACAGGCGAGCTCAGACACACATATCACTGACGTGTCCAGGATCTTTTTCTTGGACATGAAGCGTTCTCGGTACCGAGTACAGACTCAAAGCCAGTGGCTCGCAAACTCCGCCGTTATCCTCGGACCTTCGTGCCACCGAAAGCACATTATGTGAATGTTTATCTCTAGATGTATGTTATCTATTGTCTTGTCCGACGCGCGCTGCCCTGGCGTGTGTCTATCCGTGGCTAGCTTGCAATGCTACAACGAGGTGCGTGTATTCCATATGCCGATATCGCTGCCTCTGACGGCATATCTGCGCGTCACAGGGCACCCAAGTACGACAGAACTTGGCCGGTAGTGGCGCGGCGATGGTTTTCCGATCCGTGAGTGGCGTCCCGTTACAAGAGTGTGGACTTCAGCTGGTGAACATGCCAGGCGCGGATGGCCTCGTTGACCGTGCTCGTTCGAAGCGTACAACGGTCTTACTAGGCATCCAGGTACTCATCGTGCACGCCAAAATGGTACTTCGCGACAGCTGTCGTGGGGTTGCGTCTGCGGGGCCTCCATTAGCGTCACGACTGGGACCGGCAGTGGCGAGAGGAGACCCCTCGGTGGCTGACTTGCGTCTCTGCTAGACCATGTTGTATACCCGCGAACCTCGGGCTGCCACCATCGTTTTCACGTTCGTCGTAGGCATAACTGGCTGGGTTACGGGGTTCTCATGTCCGCCGGTGATCACTGTCTCTGATGCTACGATAAAAGCACGGAGGTGTCTTCGTGAGTATTTTATGGCGAGATGTAACGATCGTACTTACATCAAAGTCGTGCTCTTCTATCCCCTGATTTCCTGTGTAGTTGACAATCAGGCACTGTTCAAGAGACCCATACCTATAATGCCAAATAACATCGACAGACAGTCGCGCTTCCCAAAAACAGCCAGGTATCGGTATGAGACCAATTCACGAGTATTTTCCCGAGGGGAAGCACGCCATGAATATATATGAATAAACATCGACCGCTTCTAAGCTCCCGATATCGTTCCAACTAATCATCCAAGCTGCACAGCTCGACTGCTGATTGTGACGACGTAGTCAGTCGTTGCCAACAGCCATGTATTCACATCATATATGATGCGTACCTTCGCTGTCGGGTTGCGAGAGCTTGGAGGCGCCGTCACCGCCATCCGTTATTGAGCTTGTATTTGAACACTCGACGCAATCGTCAACATCGTTCTCAGAGGGGTCGGAATAATCAATGGGCGCCCCGATGTCTGTAAAAGCCCTGCTGTTGAACTGCATGGATCCCGACATGGTCATAAGGGCAGAACCAGCATACTCTCCCTCGTTGAGCGCCCGTAGATTCAGTAGGAATCGGGATATGAGTATGGGTGGTATGCTGTTGGTGACGGTAAGGCGGTTGATGTAAGCACTGCGACGCTGATGGAGGTATAGCGATTGTACTGACATGTTGAACAGGATTGCGGATATCTCGGGCAACCACTTCGAACATAATCAGCATCTCGGCTGAGCCCAGGAGGGAGACAACACACCTCTGACGTCGGGCCCGCTGTGATCAACGCAACTAGATTTATGGCTAGAATAACTCTTCATCGGCAGGTTAGCTCGGGACGGCGATTAGGTCTGCAAAACCCTCAAATGACGCACACGAAGTATATGATGCCTTGACACCAATTTGAGTACACCGGAAAATGGGACGGGTATGTCAACGTACCGTTCTGAACAACAAAGACTATGAGCGACTGTTGGAGCCCAAATTTCCGAGTTTCTCTGTAGGCGGTGTATGTTCTGAGGCCAGTGAGGAAAATCACTACCGTGTCGCCGGCTATGCCGATGGCTCTGCCAGCTTCGGTGACTGTGGGGTTGATTATAAGCATAGCTGAACGAGTCGTCAATAAAAAGCAGCACAGGTGCGCACATCTGAACCGGAATTGGACGTCGTGGTCAGGAATATGCCTACACAGTGACAGATGGTTCTCATACCGGTCAGACACGTCCTGCTGCACTCGAAACGCCGGAATGCAAGCGGACGACCAAGGTATAAAGACGGTAGTACTCTCCATAAAGTACGATAGAGATAGGCGGTACTGGACATGCGCGAGATCAGCGGACTGTGCAGCACATAGTAGATGACCACGGACCGTTTCTAAACACGGATTGACGATGAATATGGCGAGGACGATGGCAAATAGTCTGAGATCACGTCTCCAAATGGCCCAAGTCCTTAGGGAATTGAAGACTAGATGATGATGTCAGATGACCGGGCTCAAGGAGCACGCGCGCTACGGACCGGCCTGCGTCACGAGGAGAACGATGGACAATATCTCATACGCGTAGAATCCTCTGCGACAGCTGAGCCGGGATTCAGTGTATGTTTACGCGTTATGTATACATTCGTGACTGACCCCTGGGCTCAGAGTCAGCTATCTGCGGCTCATACGACAAAGCGAGGCTTACTGCGGAGTCAACAGTCCAGTCGCCGTATATGCCCAGTACGGAGAAGGCCAGTAGTGCATATCGGTTGAGCACGAAGAGAACAGACACTGTAGAGATGCCTCGCCTCCATATGTGGTCTATCTCCATAGACAGAGTGATAGCGTGCTCGTAGGAAACGAGTGCTACGTGACTTGATTGATCACTGTATTGTGCATGCTGGTAAGACTCGAGCGACTCACCAATTCTGGCGACATCCAACGTCAGGGAGAAGCTGAAGGATGCAGTACTATTGAGCCTCCCGGTGTTGCAAACCTGACAACTAGCGGAACACTCACTATACGTGTTCAAAAGGGGATGACATAGACGGTGACTATGAGGGACGAGCGCGGAAAGGCAGGAGTCTCCGCACTGCGCTAGATAGCTGATCGCGTGTGGGCCGAACACGTCCTAGATCCTAAGTATCAGTGACGTTCGTGCTGCCTATGCTCGAAGTCATGCCTGGATGTGTGCTGCAATCGGGAACCGTCTGCTTGCAACCTATCGGCAACTTGAACCCGCTGAATCACAGTGACAAATCCTTCCGACTCTGGCGTGGTTTCCTGCAGTCAGATGTCGAGATGGACTGTGTTCCAAGCACCACGTGCAGCATTCAGCGCACCCACAGAGATGTATGCTCGCCGCTGGTCTGCCGACTCTACGTACGCGTTGACAACGCGTGCGGTTAGATGACAGTCAGTCGGTAAGTGACTTCGTGGGACTTACAAAGGCATCCGAGCGTTCTGCGGATGCTTTTCGGAGATTGAGCACAAAGGAACGAGACTGATGGAAAGAAAGTGTTGCCATGATTGCTGAGGACGGGCCGGGCCCCCGGTTTCGATGAACTGTGATTCGCGCAGGAACAGGAACTAAAAGGGCGGGAGATGGCTTTCTGAGGGTCAAGAGGATGGTCGAGAGCGAGCAGGGGAGGTGAAAAAGAGGTTGTCGAAGGAGACGGCGGGGAAAGGTCGCCGTCCGAACCAGCAGTGCGCTGAGCGCACTTCGTCCGTGATTGTCGATCACGAACAGTTTGCTCTTGCTCTCTCTCTTCCTCGTCCACCATAGCTCTTTGTCTGCCTCTGGTCAGGTCGCATTCCAGCAGCAATTTTCCACTGTCCAGACAAAGCGGTTTGTGAAGAGACTCAGACTAGAGTCCGGTAAAAATCACAACAAAAGCCCAACAGGACAGCGTTGACCGTCCTGTTGAACCCCCACCGCAAGGGTAGTGATCCGGGTTGATTCACGGTTCGAACCCGGCATTCTCGAACTCGCGCTACGCTATATCCGTTGGGGCACTCCGCCCCGTCAAAACATGCTAGTCAAGTCAAACGGACAGAAATCTTGTTTGTTTCAGTTCGTCTCCGAAGTCGATTCAATTGGTTCGGGCCTGATGCGACCGCTCGCCTCTGTCACGGCGGCGGCATACACCGGAGTACACGCTGCCGCGGAGGAGACATAGATCTCTCTAGATCGCAATGCAGCGTTCAGCTGTGATAACTCTAAGTTTCGTAGATTGTGCACGGGAGAAGAATTCGAAGATTATACCGGATGCGTATTACTATGACATTGAATCGATAATTTCACAGGAACTGTGACCATTGACGTGTAGAGTTAACGTATATATGGTCGACAGAAAGCATGCGCTTACCAAGCCTCTTACGTTCTAGCAGAGGACGTCGCGCGTTAACGGATCAACGCTGATTTGAGGAGAGTTCCTCGAAATCGTGCCCGAGTGGTTCTCCTAGGTTCCCCAGTATGCTGGGCGAAACGGCAAAGGAGCCGATGTCTGTAGATATGGGTAAGGTACTGGTGGTTTGACGACATGGGCTTGCTTGTCGTAAGTTTGACAGAAAGCGGGAAATTAGAATAGGTGTCAAGCTAAACGGCGGTGTTCTCTTTCAGCAGGAGATAAGCCCCGAATGAATTACTTACGTGCTGATGATGATGCTTATTGGACAATAGGCTTGTAGTGATGGCTGTGCTTTACATGAGCAAGCTTCCGTTGAGCGGATTGTCGCTAAACGTACGACATTATTTATGATTATTTGCGCGACATTCATCAAAAGAAGAGCTCTGTGACGTGCGGCCGTCAATCGCGTCTCACAGGTGCCACGAACGCGCGTACATGAAGTATACAGTTCCTGTTGAAAATTTTGAGGCGATATGTAGCTGCCAGATAACCAATGAGACTTTACCATCTCGCAGCACAGTTTTTGAGAAAAGGCTATGACCCTGAGTCTTGAAGGACCATCTCCAAGTGATAAGCAAGACAAGGATGTCTGCAAATATAGTGGAAAGTCGAGTGAGGAGTGCCACTGATTTTCAAAGAGAAATTGAGCATTCGGCATAGTAACGGCCGTTATCAAGACTGTCACCTACGCCTAAAGCCTTGGAATGAGTCGCGGAATTCTAGCTTAGAGAGGAACGCACCTGAAGAAAAAAGGCGGCGGGAAACGTGATGGATGACAGACAAGAGGGTACATTGGGCCGGGCGTTACACTCCATGACGAGACACTTTGCACTGACTGAGGTGGCGTCAAGGGTTGCGCAAGCGCGATACATAATCGATAATCACTCACGATGTTTGTAGCTATAGGAACAAGATTGAGTACAAAGATGCACGCGCTTAAGACAATATTTCGATCGCTTATAGCGTACGACCGCAAAGCTGAAAATACTGGAAAAGCGTGTTGAGCGAGATAGGAGCAATAAAGACCAAGCACGTACATGCAAATATCAGGTACTGCAGGTACATGACCCCATACCAGAAGTTGTGGAGGATGGCGCAACTAGTTCCGCGTGAGCCGAGCACATCAGCAATACCGACAGAGCGAAGACGTACCCCTGCGGCAATCGGTCCAGAATGCGCGAAACGAAAGATAGGTGCAGCTCACCAGATTACTTGAAGACTGTCGTGGCGTGAGAACCACATATACGAGGAGCAAGCAGCGATTGATCAAACACAACCACGTCACCCCAGTCCACCGTCGCCTCCACAGAAGCTCCTTTGCACTGGAAACTGTGAGCATAGTATCGTAGAATGCAAGGGCTAGTGTGAAATTGTCAGCAGGGCAGTGCAGAGCCGAATGTTAGTTGTATGTAACGACGTGCCTGTCATAGCATAGGCAACATAGTTGTAGTAAAGACTGTAACTGCAAGTTAATATTCGAACACCAGAGTGTGGAGTCAGCGTACTTACAATTCAGAGGCAAATTCGGTCGAAGTATCGGACATAATAATACAAGTGGTAAGAGAATAACGGGGGACAGAGCCTTAAGATCATGTCCATTGACGGCTATATAATGGACCACAGCCGCAATGTTGCGGAAACCGAAGGGAAAAGACAGGAAGGGATGATGTATTTATGGCAATGGACTCACCTCACCTCTCGTCTCATGACCACGCGGTGACAGCGATAGAACGCACGATGGCGCAGCGCAGCGATGGCGGCGAATGCTCCGGCATCGCCAGCCCGCAAGCCAACTGTTCGCGGTCTCTGCAAATGGGTGCGACGCACATGTCAGTGGATGTTGCAATCTCATAAATCAATGGTCTCTTGATGAGTAGCTTACTTCGTGATGATTCAGCCACGTGGGCAGAGAAGGGTTCGGGAGGGGACTAAACATTGCTGTGCTGCGTGCCTTGTCCCACAAAGAAAATGGGAAACCAGGGCTGCGCGGCGGTGTAAGGCGATGGGGGGAAGGTCAAGGGTTTGGTACTCACCGCACTAGCACTGGATTGATTTTTATGATGATCGTTCCTTTCGGGAAAGACGGACCACGTCGGATGGACAATGAAGGCTTGTCCTCACAATTTGAGAGGTGCCTGTCTTCTGGTGGTGACATCATGCCTAGAGGAGCACTCGCCAGCGAAGCTGTGCGTCCGCGGCGATCGCAAACTCACCGCCATCCGGGCTTTGAAGAACAGGGCCACGTGTTGCAAGGCGCTTGCGAGGGCTGAGCACTTCAACTTCACCCTTTCACGGTGCTCTGGACAAGCCCTAGTCAACCTGAATGGATATCGCAGCTGTGCGATTCCACAATGATATCAAACTTAAACCATAAATGGAAACAACACACCCGTCCTAAGCGTCCCTGCGAGGCCGATATAGAAGCAAGGAAGCTCGAGTTGTAGATTGTAAGCTGTCGATACAGAATCCTGGCAACGAAATGCGAAGTCAGTCAAGGTGCGAGTATCGCTCTATATTGACCTACCTTGCGGTATGTGCGAAACCAAACGACTAGCGATGAGTGAGGTGACAGTGGCAGGTGGGCTGCTACAACATTGCCTTCCCTTACGGCAGAAAGAAAAGAAAAATCAGTGTTAGCGTCCTGATTCACCACTACTTGCAAATAACTCACCTTGGCAGGGTATCATCGTAGAGATCCCGACGCCGGAGCACCCGTCCCACCGCGACACATGCGCGTGAGCGGCACAGCACAAGAGTCCAGGAACAATCCTGACTCGGTGCGCCACCGCGACGCTCAGAATTCGGAGATTTTTTGTTCGCATGTAAACAGTGATGGTACCTGCAACGCGTAGGTATTGTCAGCATTCGGCGCTCCAACCACGGACCGGATGTTGCGTTGGAATTGCGGCTTATATGGCAGATACGCCCCCACTGTGGATGGATCTTGTCAATATAGCAGTCATCTACCAGAATACGTCCCCGCGCGAGCTAACGATAGTTCATTTTCTTTGCATGCCAAAGCTGATCAGTGTGACGACTTAGCACAGACTGGAATGTCTAGAAGAGATGTTGACTATGAAATTTAATATGTGATAAAACTGAAGCGTGAATCGGGCACTCACCCAAACCTCTGAATATAGTAGGTGTAACAAGCGTGCCAAAATTGAACCGTCAGCTTCGCAGAAACTATAATTGCCTGGCGGACCACATAAATACAAATCAGGAGCTTGAGCGATAATTTCCGTGCAGTTTGGCGACGGCGCGCGCACTAATCACGGGTATCGCGAGGATCGATGAGACGATCCGGAATGTTGTCCATGTCTCCTTCGTCGTCGTTCAAGCCGTGATCGAGAGGTTGTCCCAAGTTGCCGATTATTGTAGATCGGACAGCAAAGGACCCGATTTCTGTTGACGCGGGTATAGTATCGGCCGTCTGAGTACCAGAGCCCACTCGTCGTAAGTTGATCAGGAAGCGTGATATCATGACCGGGGTCAGCCTAAACAAAAGTCGGTATCAGGAGCGCACAAACGAGGACACACAGCACTAACACGCTGATGATGTTAGATATGGGGGTGGCATTCCAAAGGGATGGCTGGACCACACCCATTGTTAGACTGGTTTGGCGGGTAAGCCGTGAAGAACAAAACATACGCTGGTTTCCACCACTATCTGTGCCAAATTCATGACCACGCTTGCACTGTTAGTCTTTGACATTAAAGATGACGTATGTCGTGATGAAAAATACACACACGAAATACACTGTCCCTACGGAAGTCAAGGTGTGTCACGAGATTCCAGGCCGTAAACATAGTGACCCACCGTCTCGCAGTAAAAGCGTCGACAAAGAACGCCGACCTCGCGTTTTGCAGGACAATTTCCACGTGACAGTCACCACCAAAATGTCCGCAATCATCGTTGAACAGCGAGTGGCGACCGTCACTGTTTTGCTAAATCAACGGGTGGTGGGGCTGCTTTCGCAAATGAATATCCTTACGCCTAATGATAGTCGTTGAGTTGAGGCTGCGAATCAGGGAAAGTAAAACGCACCACAAATAGGCAGAGGAGGATAACGTAGTTGGCCCGTCACAGACGAGACCAAATATTGGGTCGAGCAGCATGGTCCACGAGATTATACTCAGCAAAAGCTAGAAGCGATGAGGAGTCGCTAAGATATCTATGAAACTGACTCACAATGTCTGTAGCGATTGGGGTAATGTTTAAAGCAAATATGAATGCGGAGAGCGCCAGATTTCGCCCGCTTATGGCGTATGCGGGCAAAGCCGAAAGGACTGTCAAAATGTATCACTTCGAGAGAGCACATCATTGTGGCCGGCACTCACTTGCAAAAACAAGGTATTGCATGTACAAAATGACGTAACAGAAGTCATTGATGAACATGCAGCTAACTTTCCATGAGCCCCTGTCAGCCCTGGTAAAGTAGATGCGTACCTCTACAGGGACGATCTTAGCTAAAAGCGTCTGGGAAAGAATTACATGACTCACCAGAGTATTCGCAGATGGCAAGGGGGACATCAGTAAAAATACGAGTAACAGATAGCGATTGAGGAAGAAGAGCCATGTGGCGCCTGTCCAGCTCCGTTGCCATAAAATTTCTTTCTCGCTAGGAAGCGTCAAGGCGTATTCATAAATGGCGAGAGCTGTCAACATATCGAGTGTCAGCTGTGCTAAGACACATCACATGAAATTGCAGCAGGAACGAACCGGTCATTGCGTAGCCAATGTAGCCATGAGCAAACCTTGGAGGTCGCATCAGCAACAGGCTAGACGATTGATACATCCGTGCAGTGAAGCTCACACTGACTGCACCTCTACTGCCAATGCGGCGACAAGATCTGTAGGGCTGTCAGACATGATATAGGGAGTTTTAGTATGCAAATGCGCCTGGGATAGTGGGGATCAAGTACTCGCGTCAATATTCCGAAGCGACCTCAGCCTTGTATTGCGAGAGTGAGGGTCTGATAAATGGGCTATAGGATTGGAAGGTACTCGAGTTCACCGCAGTCGCGTTCATGACGGGGACTCACCTCAGGTCTCGTCTCGCCGCTCGATGATCGCCCCCGACCGGATTAAAATGCACGTCAAACACGCGCGGTTGATCATACAACACTTACGGGCAAGGATCCGGGCAAGGATCATGCTAGGACTTGCATGACACTATCCATTCGATGGTCACGTCCGTAGAGATGGATAGTGATGTTGTGTCGCATTGATCTTGTAATAGCTCCGTAACAGATACAGACGGGAAGCCCGCTCAGAGAAGGTTTGGATGAAAACTAGGCGTCGCTGAGTGGGACGCGCCCTCTGCTTTGTCCTGGAATCTGCGGATTCAAGTTCGGCGTGTTAAAACTGTGTGAAGTGTATCCCCGAGATGAACACTTACATGTTGGATCTGGCGCAAGAATCTGCATCTCCGTGGAAGGTTTTTGACATTTGTACAATGCATAGCCGTGTGCCGTTCTTGTTGGAGATCTCGCGCCCGACGCGGTCTCTCTCACAAGACAAGACAGTCACCAGTAGCACCCACCGCGACAGATCTGAAGAAAGGTGGAGCGGGAGGAAGGCATATGAGTCGACCTAGTTACTTGCTGTTCCGTCTCAAAATCCCATCGCTGGTCTTAAAATGCACACTACTGGAAGGTCAGCATAGCTTGGATCGGTTGTAGCGATTGCGATGTGGTGGTCGTGAAAGAGAGCTAGCCCGGGTCGCCGCGGGAGAATTCAGCGCGGCGCTTAAATACCCTCTTCCTCGGCGACCACGACATGTCCAGCATCTCGCTGCCTCCTACGCCCAGACCACCAGTGCGCGCGACGGCGCCGCATTCGAAATCATCTGCTTGGTGACTACGCGAGAGATGTGGGTCCTAGTAGCAGCCTGTCGTCATCGGACAAGCGGCGGCCGGTCAACTGTTATCGCAAGTGAGTCAATCCATTTGTTGGACCTATGTATCGTTTTTACCTTACACACTTGGTCGTTGTCTTGTAAAGCTCGTATGAGGCTGCAGGCAGTGTCGCTTTTGCGGTGCGTGCCCCCGTACAACGCGCTGATACCTCTCTCGCTCTAGTCGCACACTTGAATGTCGTTCCACGAAGTCGTGTGGTTCGAATCCCAGAATGCTCACTACGCCGACAACTTGTGCCGGATCCTCCTCCTCCCACGCAAAGTTAGCCCGGCTTTTATCGTTGTCTCCCGAATCCTCCCGTCGAAGGAACTGCGCTCGCTCTGAAGGCGGGCCGACCTCCGTTGTGGATGCTTGCCGCTCCGCCCATGGCAAGGCTGAGGCGACGTCGGTGCTTGGACTAGGCACGAGCTACTGAGGTATGTGTCGTTATATGCATTGAGCTGTTGTTGCTGCAGATATGCGGACCGCAACGACACCGGGCATGGAGTACCAAACATCGCGTTTGATTGTCGCCGTGACGGTTGACCGGACTGGCTCACATAACCGTTCCGGACCTTCGTATACGTGAGCAGTAATCTGTATGCTATGAGTCGAGATCGCAAATGAATATTTCTGTATAAATAGTGGCCCATTATGCGACTAGTGACAAGAGGACTAGGCTATGACGACAACGGGAAGAAGGCTAGGTTACACTCAAACTACTGATACAGCAATGACGCATTCGTTGAGAATATACTTTATGTCCGACTCTTTAGGGATACAAATGATAAGTTACCGCCTCACGAGTAGTGTCTACGACACTCGTCCAGCCGCTGCGCATAGATGGTTCTGGTCTCGTGCCAGACTTTCCCCCAATACATCATCTCCTCGCGGAACACGCCACCCTTGCTATCCGCCGCCTCCTGCACTCTGTCGTCCAGCTTGTCCAGCGGGACCGCCTCCCACTTCTTGCTGATGAACGGCTTCACGAGGGTATAGTGCATGACGCGCATCTCGGCCTGCATCGACTCCCACAGTTGCGGCGAACGGCTCTTGATCGCGAGGTTCCCGTTGTACGCGTATGGCAGGCGCAGCGCGTCCGAGGCGAAGTACTGGTTGAGGAACGCCTGCTCGGCGAGCGCGCGCTGGTAGCGCGCGTTCGGGATGCGCGCGATCATCTCGTGGAACAGGTGCGAGTCCGGGCGGAGGAAGAGCACGCCCGCGTTGAACTCGATGGTGAAGCCCCGCCGGCCGAGGAACACGTCCGGGACGGCGGCGAACGGGTACGGGAGCGTGAACAGCTCGTCGAAGTTGCGCAGCACGAGCATGTCCGCGTCGAGGTACACGAGCGCGCGCACGGGCACGGGCAGGCTGTCGAGCGTCCACAGCGAGAGCTTCGTGTACTGGTCGACGAAGCGGGTGGTGATGCCGCTGCCGTTATTAGGGGGCGGTATGCGCGTGACCGGGTGGGGAACGAAGCCCGAGGACGCAGCCAAGCACAGCGCTTGCGTGGAAATCTGGGAGGGGAGGTACAGCACGATGAGACGCGCCGAGGTGTTGACCTTGCGGAGGGAATGGCCGAGGGCGGCGACGGCGGGGGCGTACGCGTCGGTATAAAGCGTCGTGACGATGGCGTTCTCGCTGGGCCGCCATTTGGAGGTCGTCGTGATATGCGGGGCCGAGGAGTTCACTAGGGGGTATTGTTTTCTGCGCGCGACCGGTAATGAAGATCACGACCGCGAGCGGAATGCGAGGACTCACAATTGCTGGTAGTCATCTAGCGGGCTCGGCCAGGTTATCCAGTATCGCACGAGGAACACGACATTGAGCACAACCGATGCGAGAACCAGGACGGCGACGATGACGGCGCGACTGTTCCAGTTGGCCTTGCGGTAGTCCCTGTACCCGTTGAGAGGCGCGTAATCATTATATTTGGAGAGATAGCGTCCGAACATCGTCAGCACTCGTGAAGGGACGTGGTCGTGGTCGTGGTCGGTGGGCAAGAGGCGGTGAAGCGAAAGTCGGGCAGGACCTTAGGGGCTGCGCCGGATGCGGCTTGGCTCTGACACGCAACGCCTGCTGCGACAGCGATCTCTCCGTGAAAGGCCCGTGCAACGCAACGGTATCAATAACGACCCCGACAATGCTGAGGAGTACTGAGGCAGGACCGGCAAGGGTGCACGATGCGACGCGATGCGGTATTTACCAGCATGGATTATCTCCTCCCCCTCGCGGATGATGATAAGCGCCAGGACGCGTCGTGCACCATCAATTAACATCGCGTGCCTGTTGTGAAATTTCAACAGATATGAGCACCTGCGTCGTCCTTCTGTAGCACACGAATCTGAATAGGATGGCAAACATAATAGAATCTGGCAGATTTACAATACGCATGCGACCCGGATGCTCAGCTTGACCATCAATACATAAGCGCTCGATGGCGACTTCTAGCCGAAACTGCCTGGTAAAATCCCTCGTATTCCAGTACTCGTCGTATTATTCTGGGCCGTATGCCCCAGCGGATTCCGCCGCTGTCCGTCGGTGTTGTCGCCACCGTACTCTGTCGATCAGGATGATCTTGTCGCCGGGCGTTCGAACCGTGATTCGACCCGGATCACCACATGTGGGGGTTCAAGTGGGACGGGCACCACCGTCCCGTTGAGCTTTTGTTGCTAATAGTGAGTCGAATACTTTTGTTTCCTGCTATCTAAGTGCAGGAGAAACTGGTAAGCGAGACTCGACATCAGGATATCCGACTCAGATGTGTCAGACTCAGAGAGTCACGCCGTGCGCTCAGAATTCGGAATTCTGATATTCGGAATGTTTCCAACCGCCAGCTTTGAACCAGCAATATTCATGACCAGAGAAAAATTGTTGAGACCTCCTCGCTAAGCAGGTTTGTTCGTAGACCAGGTACCAAGTCGTTTCAGACGTGTCGCCGAGTGGAGCGACGAAACGGGAATACGCCGGACTTTGGATTTCAACAGGACCAAACAAAGGGAATCACCGGCGTTTTTTGCGAACCGAGCCGACGCTCTCTACCTCGTCAACCATTTCTGTCATATTGTGTCTCTCTGTGTATCCGCTTCGAGCAATTGGCAATCTCTTGCCAGCACAATCGACACCGTTACCGGATCACTGCAAACGCTTCGGTACAGAGAGCACGCGGCTTCACAGAGGTGCGAATCGGACCTTGCGTGAGGCGGTCTCAGAGAGGGCTCTGCATGCTGACCTCTCTTTAGTGGGCAGGCTGCGGTCACCGCACCGGCTAGAGTGTTTGCCGTGTCTAGAGCATGCGTTTATGGGTGGATGCGTACGAGGACGGGAGTCAATGTATGAGACATTTTCTCCGACGTGTTTCGCATTGCGACGCGGTATGCTTGTATATATATGGGACTGATGTGCCAAGCTTACTCCGCTGGGATTTCTCGCCTCCGATTCTAGCATGGCACCGTTGTCCGCTGCGTTGGCAACGCGTTATGCACGCCGTGAGAGTCCGTCGACCACTGTATACGAAGGGAAGGTGGACAAGGAGTGGTGTATCATCGCGTGCGTCCATGTTCGATCGCCTGGTGTCCTTTCATTCTGAAGACATGCCGCGTCGCTTGCAGTGTTCCGCACGGCGGTACGTACATCTGTTGAATACGTTGTTGCTACTGACCTTATCATCGTGAGCTTGCAGGTTACGTGATAGGACTGTCATTAGATGCCGTCGTGCGTCACCAACACAACACACGACACCCGGACCCTGTCCATTTGACAGCGCACTTCCTGTCGCCCGCTCTCATCGAGCCGTTTGAAGTGCACATCAGCGTCATCAAGTCCGGTCGGCTGTTCACGAATCTCTCTGCGCTATTCGTGCAAAAGGTGCGTCTTTCACAAATAACGTAACAAACCTGCGATGTTTATGACCAGTACAGGGCAAGCCAAGAGTGATGCTTCACGTCATTGTCGGCAACCTCACTGTAACCGCGGAACACAAGTCCAAGCGCCCCGACATGACTGTCGCGCCTCCATCGCCGTACGCCACGCAAGTCCCGATGACCATGCATCCGTCAAAGACGTCGCTCATCCCCGAGGTGCCGAAATGGCAGTACCTCGCCGAGAACCGTCTAAAGCTCTCGCGTGACCCGGTGTGGAATGAGAAGGTCTGGGAGCCCGGGCCAATGGAGCTGTCGCACTACATGACCTTGACGGACAAGGACGAGCAGCTTCAGCCGGCGATGCTCCCAATCTTCGCGGACATCTTCCTGACGTTTGTGTCCAAGAACCCAAAGTTGCCGTCATGGACGTTGTGCGTGTACCCGCCTCTCACTACATATCTATGCTCATTCACGTGCGTTACTGTTGCACAGCTGGACACCGACGATTGTCTTCGTCATGGAGTTCAAGTTTCCGATCCCACCGCGCAACAGCCCGCACCACTCGCCGCGCACCGTCACCACGCGGCACCTCGGTCGCTTCGTGAACGAGCCGCACGGGCGGCACGAGAACTACATGGAGGTGTGGACCGCGCCTGCCAACGTTGGCGACGGCCCCGAGACAGAGAAGCCTGGCTGGCGGCAGGAGCAACGCTGCCTGGCGATCGCGCACCAGATGAACACGATGGTCCACGTCGACGACATGCCTGGCGGCAGCGTCGAAAAGCTGGACGAGAAGACGACCAGCTTCAAGGGTTGGAAAGGATCCAAGTTGTGAATGCTATTCGTCCATCACTACCTAGATACGTCACATGTCAGTCCACGTCGTGCCTGTTTGCACAGCAACGCAGTCGAGTACGGCATGCCTCAGTCCCTCTCACGCCAGACATACAATGCGAACATTATTCTCCCGTCTCGGCTATTCTTTTCACGTGTTCGTTCAACCGCAGTGGCGTGCCTGGCCCGCAGCGCGTCATATGGGCGCGCGTAGGGCCCGCTGATCTTCCGCCGTAGGACTTGTTATGGCCGCTATGCGGCGCGTGCGGGTACGTCCGAGCCATTCGGCGGCGAAACGTATCCGACCGCCAGTTTTACACGTCTGTGTTCTAGTATCGTGTAAGCTGCCGAGCTGCCCGGGACGCTTATTATTGCGCGGTCTCAATACATAGGCGCAGTCGAGGCTCGAGGCTCTCTGTCTACGTCTCCTCATTGATTTGCGTGTCCGAGTCGGGATGATGCGCAGTCCGTGCCGCATCTCATGCTCGAGGATTGAGAGGAGAACAACAACTGGCGGCGGCGATTCCGACGCCGGGCGTGATGCACTGATGCTCCAGGGCGTGAGGGCTTTGAGTCCTTGTTCTCTTACGGGCGACAGTTTGCATCACGCACCGAGTCCAGTGCTGGCGACCTGACGGTCGAAGATATCTGTCCGTCCACCAGAGAACGCGCAGTCAATTTTCTCACTCGTTTCAGCAGTTTTTCTGCCCTCGACTTCGAACACATGTCCCGCGGTCACTCATCCGCCCGCCCCACACGCATCAGCTAGTTGTCATGGGTTTACATGAGGCGCGTTGGTACTCTACCCACCTCAATCAGACGCGTTCTTCCTGGTCACTTACGATCTGGGAGAAACAAAAGTGCGCGCCCACAAAATAGCCTGCCACGAAGTGTCAGGTCATCATGAGCAATAGTTGATTAAGGGAAGCTGTTACCTGTAAGTACCAGTGCTGTTGCCATCGCCTGCCATCGCCACGCCGGCGCCAATAAAGTGATGGCAACACTTGGCAAGATTTAGGTAAGATCTCCTGAGTAGCGCTCGCACTTTGCACGACACACCGGTCCCGACGCGACACCCGATGGCTCTCGATGTTTCAAAGGGTTGGCAAAAGATCAAGCCTCACGAGGTCAATACACCGCGGGTTTATTCAGCTAGATTCTGGCTGACTTTATCTGCCGCAGCGTCAGGCTTTCGGAGATCGTATTTCCGTTCTCCCGCCGCTATTGGCTCCCCCCCCCCCCCCC
>ALYI01003561.1:0-68156 GCA_001969225.1 Ceriporiopsis andreanae CBS 279.92
CCAGCCATTCATTATCGCGCAATTGGCAGGGCGTTCGCACTGTGCAGGGCGATACGGGCCAGAGGTATGATGAAAGCTGCGAGCTGAATGCTGAATGCAACGCGTATCAGGACCGCGGTGACGGGTGCACTGGCTGGGCACGCCCTGCATGTCATAGGCGCAGAACTCCCGAGGGTGGCCGGAGGGTATTGCGCTGTGCAACGTGTGCCTTGCCCAGGGTGCGCGATGGCCCGTGTAGCTTCCATCGGAAGGATACCGCTGTACGGCGAGCAGAAAAGGAGAAACAAAAGTTGCATCGTGGTGGTTCTGGGGGACTGAGGTCATGCACATGTCGACATCGAAACATGTGTGCGGCCGCGCGGGTGTCTGACATCATGGGGGAGTCGCGACGGCGAGCTTCGTGGAATGAAGGATCGATGTGAGCCCGAAAACTCAATGCGCGGCTGGGGACCAGTCACAAGAGATCAAGACACTTGACGGATAGCAGGCCTGGCGGTGACATCATGCCCTTGATGCGGTCGCATAAGCGCACTGCAGCTGCCCAGGGTATTCACGTCTGTCCCGCTACGGACGAATATACCCGCCACAAAAAAAGAAATTTAGAGTGAGTCGGCCGAAATAACCCAGCGATCAGACGCAACTCACGTCGCAAAACACCCTAATCGTCCGGGTTTGACGTGTTCTGCGCTCAGATACGCAGTGCCGCCGCGTATATTGCGATGCAGGCCACCTTCCGTCAGGGCGCAGAAGCACGCCGCCTATCCGTTCGGAGCTCGGCGCCGGACAAGCGAGCGGTTCGCACCTGGAAGTGCGCTTCCCAAACGGGCATCGTAGTAACACAGTGCACAGGTCTAGTCCCCAACCTCCTTCAGGTTGACACAACGAGGGCACGTTGTTCGCGCCGCGTGCGATAGGGACGCGCTCGGCTCGGGCTGAACTTAGGTGGGAATGCGGTGGCGGCACACCTCGACAGAGCCGTGCCCCAATATCAGGATCTACCGTGTGCATGACGCGGAGAGCAGGAGCGTAAGAGACGAGGGTGAGAAGAATGAACGGGTGATGAGTTACGTACCGCTGCGTCCAGGCCAGCCCGCGCCCGCACCGGTGTTCCGATGCCCGAACAAATGCCAAACCGTCCAAAGGGTGCAAACGTTCACTGGAAAAATGGCGCGTCGGTTGGACGTGGATACGAGGAAAGGTGCCGCGGGCCACAGATCGCGCGGCGAGTTCTTACAGAGTTCGCGCTAGATTGCAGAATGAAAACCGTCCGGATGACGACAGTCTGGCAACGGCCAGAGGGGCGATCCACGGCCATATTGCATATGAATGAAGGCCTTCGCGCCAGGTAAACAGGTAAACATCCGACCCCAGGCCGGAGGGTGTGTCCGGCTACCATGTCGAAAGTGTGTGCCTGATGCTTCAGGCTTCTAACCTTCAGCGTCGCACCCCCGTCTTGCAAACCTTGACGGTTCTGCACGCGGGCGCGATCGTCCAGCCGGCAGCGGCCTCGCTTGAAGGCTTCTGCGTTGCGCGGCCTGAGCGTATCGTGCCGTCCCAGCTGGGTTACAGCAGCTCGATTGATGAACGGCGAACTTTCAGTCAAGTCCCCGAGCGGCACCCAGGAGCCCCAGCCTGATCGTTCAGCACCTGTCGACAATACGCCGGGCACGCTGCGGGCGCCTGTGTGCGCTGTTCGTCCCGGCGAGCCGTACGCATGGCGGGCGGTGCTGATCGCGGGCAGGCCTGAACGGGCGAAGTCGCGATAACCAGCAGGCGAGGACGCAGCCGAGCGGATGCGGCAGGGCGCGCCGCGGAATCCCCATTGCGCATAGTTGCATTGCGAAGACCTGACCTGATAGATGACGCCGTCGCGGCATACAAGGGCGCAGAACACAATGCATCTGTTGCAATTGTTCGCCTCCCGAAGGAAAAGGAAAAGTGTGCAGGTGTTTGGTTTCGCCGGGGCCTTCGCGATGCGAGATTCGAGACGCGACAAAGCTGCACAAACCACTGACGCATTCATTGCATTTGATTGCAATTTGCAGGGCCACACCCTGCGCGACCGGGTCTGTACTGCGACGGACACGCGCGATGGAAAGAGTCAGAAGGCGGGTGACGCGTCGCACAAAAATAATGCACGTACGGGCGACGCGGCCGAAGCGACGGGTCCGGGTCGGGCACGCGGGGGAGCGAGATGGCCACACCCGCTGTGCAAAGTGCGAGCAATGTCGGACACGCCGTCGACCCTGAGTGCGCAGAGTTCGAACCTGCCGAGCAGAAAATGAACGCGACGACCTGCGCGCCGAGCCGATCTGTGAAAAGGGGCTCGTTCGGCCACCAAACGCACTGGTATCAGTCCGGTCACCTACTCCCAGGTGCCTTCTCCCCTCTACGCTTCTCGGAGTCGCTTCCCCAATATCCTTTCACGTTCCTTCATTCCTTCATTATTCCGCCCCTGTTCCCTGTCTCCCTCGATTCTTCCTTCTTCCCAAGGCGCGCGGCACCCGATCGCCTGCGCCATTACCCGTCGAACAAGGCATCGTGATTGAATATCGAGCAGACGCGGCGAACAATAATGAAACCCTCGACGGTCGGCGACGGAGGGGGGTTAGACATGCCATTGCTGGTGGGAGGAGTCTGAGAACCGTGCGACAACGAGGATTAGGCTTCCGAGTCAAAGGCTTCCAAGCGTGCATTGATGGCCTGGCGGGCGCGTGGGAACGCGTGGGCCCAGGCCTTCGCACCGGTCGCCCGAGCGCGCAGGTGGCGCTTCGTGGCCAGCTGCAGCTGTGAGATTGGCGAGGACGGTTGGGGTTACAGAAGATGCATTAAGGTGCGTGAACACTGAACACCGAACGGAGAATGGTGACGGTGACGGTTGGGCGATGATACAATGGATCGAGGCACGTTCACGGTTCAACGGCACCTTGGCTCTGCCGAACAGCGAAACTGTGGCAAACGCGAAAATTGGGAACAACCAATGTGATTGAGTATCGAGTCGAACCGATATTGCAGGGGATATTGCGAACCTGTGCACTGTACGTGCCGTGTTTGGCACGGTGATGTGCCGCGTTAGCCCCATTTCCGCGCACGGATATGAGGCTCTGCGTCCGTGTGCCAAGCCCCGTTGTGCCACCGTGTGCTCTCTGGCCACAAACCGCAATAGCTGGTTATGCAACCCGCGATAGATGGTCATGGTGAGAGGAAAGAACGAGCTGTGGCGTCTCCCGCTCGTCCATCGCCAGCTCGCGTGCGGTCTGCTGACGAGTGCTACCCCCACGCTCGCCACCTCACGACCACTGCACTAGATATTAGATAGATCCTGCATAATCACGCGAGATAACAGCAGGATGAGATTGCTTACCGAGGTCAGCGACGATCATTAGCATCAGCACACTCATTCGCGAGTCGCTGCGCATGGATCTCCACGAAACCTGCAGGCCGGCTGGTCATGGCAATGGTCCCCGGAGGCAGCATGCAGCATGCGAGAGGAGGGGATCAGACTCGGAGCGCGCGAAAGCCATTGCCAGCGCGTCGAAGCCTCGACGGGAAATGAGCGAAGGAGGTTTGCGGCCGGCCGCTGCGTGCCGAGCGGCACGAAGCCATTCATTGAGCAATTCATTCATGATGCATGAGCATTGAGCTGTCTGCGAACTCTGAACTCTGTTCCTCTGAGTCTGTGTGAACAAGTAAGTAAGTAAGTATGACCGTCCGAGAAGGGAAGAAGGGAGAAGCCTGAGGAGTAAGCGTACGCGCAGCCGCCCATATGCATATCCAATCTTCGCCACGGCACCCGGACGACGCGGGTTCTTGGTTCTCGGTTCTCCAGCCCCTGCGCGCAGCCTGTGCCACATCATGCATCGAATTCGGTATTGGGCTGCTCATTAGAATCGAGGATTGCTTACAGGAGAAGGAGAAGGCCCGGCAGCCACGGCAACCAAGTCTCGTAAGTTGCCCCATGCGTCTCGTAAGTTGCCCCATGCGTCTCGTAAGCTCGTGGCCCATGCGTCTCGTAAGCTCGTGGCACATGCGTCTCGTAAGTTGCCCCATGCGTAAGCCTGCGAAGTGCATCACTCACGCAACGGGCGCTGCATTCGTCTTTGTCGTGGTACCGCTTATTGATGTGGCGCGTACCTAGACCAAAGGAATTGTCGGAGGTGAGCTCGCGCCTCGCGACGCATGATCGTGACGTCGGTAACCTGCTAACCTGGGTGCGACATGATAGATGTTAGCAGAACGGCCGGCCCGCTGCCCGCGGCTGAGTAACGTTAGCAGCTGCGTGGTGAGTAACGTTAGCAGCTGCGTGGTGAGCATGGACGTGCTGCAAAATGAATGAAGGGCGAGGGATGATGGGCGCGCCGAGCAGCCGCGGTCCAAGATGCATGAGCCAGGGTCCCATCCCATCCCATGCCACCCCGTGCATCGTAGCCAGACGCGCAATCGTACCAAACAAACGCCCGCGCGCGCAATAACCAGCATTCAATACCGAGTACTGAATATTCAGCGCCGACGCGGGGAAGGGGGAAGGCCAGCCGTGAGTCGTGTATGACGCATTCTTGAATCTTCCCGCGTCGACGCACGGTCGCCTATCCGACCGCATCGCGAGGCAATCAACCGCCCACGCTTCAAACGGGACCTGAGAAAATAGAATAGAAACGAGGACGCGGACCGGATTTAGCTGCGTGCGAGAGCCGCCGGTCAATGCAATGCAGAACGACGTCCTAACGGGGCAAGAAAAGAGGCACGACAGCTGTCGCCGATTGGCGTATGGCAGTATGGCCAAGTGATGCGCGTGAGCCGCTACGTAATGCGTGAGCCGCGACGTAATGCGCGAGACGGTGGGAGGGGCTTACGTTCGTGCATCGTGCATCATGGGCGTCGATTCCGACTGCTCGAATCAGAATGTCGAATGTTGAACGGCGTTGGATCATGGATGGAATGCTGATCAGATTCTGACCCCCTGCTGTGCGATTATACGAGTGCCACAAGTCGGAAGTCGGGATGCGATACAGTATTGTGTCACCATGTCCTGTGAAGATACGGCGGCGAACGCTGCTAGCGTATGACGTCGTCGATGTCATTGTTCGCGGTTGCTGATTTTCTGACCTCGTCGCGGGCGAGATGCGAGAGAAGCTGCCTCCCGCGGGCTATGATGACATGGCGCCTGGCCTGGCGCGAATGACCAAAAGCTAGCATGATTCACAGCTCGGTGCGAACGCGCACACATCGCAGTGCGCAGTGACGTCCCCAGCGTGCCATGATCAATCAGGGTTCGACGCGCAACGCTAAACGCTATCAACAGCCCGAAAGAAGCACCTTCGAAACCGCCAAAATTTTTCCCTGATTTTGCAGGAGAAGGAGATCTAGAGAGGGCGATAGCGAGTAAGCAGCACGGGCGATTGAATTAGTGGCGGGGGCGCAAGGCAGAAGGACAGCCCAAAATAGCCTGGGGACGCACGACGGGTGACGCAAGAGGACGTGGGGGCGGGTGATGCAGGATCGCGAGGAGGACCGACGCGGGCGCCTGAGTGAAGCGTCGGCGGGCGCTCGTGGTTTGGGTGCGCGGTGGCTCCGAGGCGGTTCGATCCACGTCCACGTCCCAACCGAACTGCACGCCTGTGTGCTCGTCGTCCGAGGACTCTTCTGAACCGCGCCAGACACCCTCGAACACGCACGACGCGGGACTGGTGCCGCGGAGACAAAGGAGAGCCGCGTCGCGCGGTGCGGCCCATATTCGAATTGCACGCGTCGGGGACAATGTCGCGTCCGCGGTGAAACACGCCCCTGTCGCTCTCGAGCCAATGTGCATCTGCCCTACTCTATCTGCCGCACTTTACACTTTATCGATTATCTGCAGTCTGCTGCACCCCGCGCGCGCCCTCCCCGACGCCAGCTAGTCGCAATGCAGATAGATTGCGGGTGGCCATCGCAGGCAGCTGTGGGTCGCGTGTCTCGTGTCGGTGCACCTTTACATGTTACATTTCGCGGCGGTCCAGCTCGCGGCTTCCGCGCATAGAGCCACGTGCGCCCCAACCCAAGCAAAGCGAACCTGGGTTCGTGGTTCGCCCGGTCGATCTCGGAGATCTGGCGGGCGGGGCGGGCCAGCGATCCGTGCGTCGACGTGCGTATCAACCCGGGCCGCCGCCCTCGCCCTCGCCCTCCCACATTTTCGATGGACGTTGGATGGACGCCCAAGATCAGATTCGGGACGCAAGCGATCGCTGCATCTCGGGACGTCATGCATCAGTTCGTGGCCCTCAGGAAAAAAAGGGATGAGAATGGGTGCGACAGCCAATGAGGATGCAGCATGCAGAGTGAGCAGTGAGGGTGAGATCCCGGGTCCGATGCCGTGCGCTGAGATCAGGGGCGGCCACCGTCAGGCCACCGTGCGAGCGCGCGCACGTGGCGACACTTTAGACACCGGCCCTGGTCGCGTATTTCTGGAATTCGCCGGGGGCGGGCGTGCAAGCGCAGTCTGCGTACGTATGTACTGACGGTGTACTTAGAGGCTGGTGCCCGGTATGCGGGTACATACTGCAGCGTCTTCCGAGCTGGTGCGTGCATATCGATCATCTCAGACTTGGCGTATGGATCATCAAGACGAACGGCGTTCAGAATTTATGCTGCACCCCGAATCGCCACCCGACTCGTCGCGCTTCAGACACGATCCCGCGGCATCGTGCCCAACCCCGCACGCCTCATTCACCCAATCAATACATCAATACATTGATTGCGTTGCGCAATTGCAATTGACAAGCGCAATATTGACACGCTCGCCTGTCTCAGAGTGCTCCCGTGCTCCCGTGTCCTAGGAGGCAGCACCTGTTCCCGTATCCTAGGAGGCAGGAGCCCCCGAGGCAGCACAAACTTGCGTCCGCGATCGCTATCGCTGCTGATGATATTGTATATTCGATCAGACGAGACATTTTGGCGGGGATCGAGGAGCGAGGGATGTCTGGCGGGGATCGAGGAGGCACTGGTGATCACGCTACGAGGCAAAGGGGTGATCATGGTACGTGGGCTTGGGATCGGCAGCCCGAGGGCCTTCTCACGCACGACGCGACGCGACGCGACAGGGCCCCCGTGCGCACGCCGTACGTCGCGAAGTGTTGTGTCAGATCATCCTTTGCGCTGGAGACATTGACGAATAACTTGGGCAAGTACGAGAGGACGGTACGCAGGCTGTGTCCCCTCTAACTGTACACAGTATTCAATCTCAATATCGAATACTTATCTCCATCATCCCACCGCCAGATGCCGCCTTCGTTCCCTATGTAGATCACCACAGCGTCCGCCCACCAGGATCGTTCGGTTCGCACCCACCGACCGACCTACGTCACGCAGTGCACCGTCCGTCGCGTTGTCGACCGATGTCATTGCGTTGTCAAACCGGACTCACGGGTAGATACGAACTGACGGAAAGATACAAATGGACTGACGTACTGATGGACTCACGGGTGGGACAGATGAACTCACGGACAGGACAGATGAACTGATACTGATGAACTGCGACCGTGCACGTCAATGACGTCGTTTCTGCACTGCAGCCAAATACCAGCCACCAGCTGGGAGACGCGCACGGGCGGACGAACGGGTGGCGGACGAACGGGTGGCGGATGGAAGCACGGAGGCTAAGGACATGGGCTTTCGGCCGTCTTAAGTCCAGGTTCTCATCTCCGCCCCGTCCGCGTACTCTGGGCTGGGTGCAGTCGCGCTCTCTCGTCCGACGCGACTCGAGAACGCGGCAACTTGAGGGACGGGACGGCGTACGTACGTGCGGGAAATCCTGGTCCGATGTCAGAGCGTGGCCATTCCATTGCATTCGCACGCGCACGCGAACGACGCGCGGGGATAGCTTCCAACTGCCCACACGCATCATATGGCAGCGCGTGTCGTGGCCGATCGCACGACGTCGCAGCCGACGGTGCAATGTCGCAGCGGCGCGGCCGACGCGACGATGCACCGAACACATCCCGCCGCGATGTTTCAACGCGCCCCTGTGTGCGATGGCGCGATGGCGCGATTTTGCAATGGGATGCGAGCGTGAAATTCCACTTCAAGGCAGGCACGCGCGACTCACTAGTGTATGTTGTTGAGGCGGTTGACTCGGAGTAGGGAGTACGGAGACGGAGGGGGTCAGTGTCAGGTGAACCCACCCGTATCGGAATGACTCTCTAGGGACGTCGATACGTGTTCGTATTTTGTCTTCGTCCCGTACGCGATCGCGAAGCAAGAGGATTCACGACGCCAATTATGCAATTGCGCACCCTTGCACCCTCGCACCCTGTGACTTCCAGACGGCGCGGGGCAGAGCTAGAGAAGATAAGCTTTCCGGCGTCCGCGTACACGTACAACCAAAAGGCAGTGCGATTGCCCTGCGAATTTGGTGCGGACGCAGAAGGGGCGCAAGGGGAGGGCGTAGGAACACAGGGCCACGGCTCCGGGGGCGAGGGTATGGATCAGGCGCGAGGATATGGATATCATCAGGAGGCAGGCAGCGCAGAATGAAGGGATCGGGGGCGTCATGCTGTGGCGCGAACGACACGACGCTACCAGGAGAATTCGACGCTACCAGGCGAATTCGACGCTCTATCGCAGCACGGGTGCGGAGGGGCAGACGCATTGCAATTTGCGCCTGCGAAGCGTCGAGCGTCCAGGGCGGCTGTACGGCGAAGACACCGCGCGGACCGGGTGTCTCTCCGCGCGACCGCGACCGGATATTGAGTTTACGGGGCGTCGGTGGGAGAGGCGGCGGCGGGGCCAGGAGAGGGAGGCAGCGGGCGATCGAGGAGAGACAGGAGGGCCAGGCCACGCGGGTCGTTCTATGACGCAACGCCGGAGACAGCACGGAGAAGCGAAACGCGCGCGCCCTGTTAATGCCATGTAATGGGAACCTGGCATGGGTGTTTGCGTTGTCGCGAAGCTTGGGAGGCACGCAGGAGGCGCAGGGAGACGGGGTCCGAGGGGCCGAGCGAGCCTGGCGTAACTCCCAAAGCGGGGAGGTATGCGCTGCGGGGCGCCTAGCGTCGAGATCTGCGATTCGGCTCTCGATTGCGGTGGGCAGCGTGCGCACGGGTGGGAATGCGCGGAATATGGAATACGATGCGAAAATGCGAAATGAGAGGGTGAATTGAGTTTTCGGCGGGTGCGTCTGCCTCAGAGGGTGCTCCCAGATCGCTTTCGTCCGACCGGCGCGCGACCGCTGGGTGATCCCATGCCGAAGCGCACCTCCTCCTGCCCTATATCCCCTCCAGCCACAGAGTACAAAGCCAGTTTCACTCCCTCCCCCAGTCCACTCAACCTCCATCCCGCCGACCACCCTCCTTCAAAGAGTACTAAAATACCATCGCTCGCATCCCGCTGTTCACTTCCCCACCCCCAGCGCCTGACAACCACTCCCCGCTGCTGCCACCCACCACCCACCCATCACCACCATGGGCAGGCGAAAGATTGAAATCCAACCCATCACAGTGCGTACCGTTTGCTTTTATCCCGTCCCTGTCCCCGCTATTTCTCGCCACCGCCCCGCCAAGTATACCGTCCGCCAGTGCTCCCTGTCGTCCCTGCACCGTCTATTTTCCTTTCTCCCTGCTGCCCCCAAGCACGCCTGCTAACCACCGTCGACAATGATAGCACGAGCGCAACCGGTCGGTGACGTTCCTCAAGGTACGTAGTAGCTGCAGTCCAAGTCAGGTCCGCCGCTCATCTGCTGCTGCTATTTTTGCCCCCTCGACTTTGGCTTGGCATCCGCTATCCATGTCCCACATCATATCGCCTCCTCTTCTTTCATCCCTACCACCACCACCGCTGCACGCCCGCACGACCAGCGCAAGAACGGGCTCTTCAAGAAGGCCTACGAGCTCGGCGTGCTCTGCAGCGTCGACGTCGCCGTCATCATCTTCGGTGAGCCCTGTTGCTTTTCGCGTCCGCGCCGCACTCCGATGCTCATCGCACCGTCTGTCTGCCCTCGTTCTATTCTCGCACCGCGACCCTGCTCTCGCGTATTTTTGCGCCCGCGCCGCGTGCCGTGTCATCATCGCGACCCCGAACCTGTCACCGAGCAGAGGAGCGGCCCGGCCACCATGTCAAGCTCTACCAGTATTGCTCGACGGACGTCGGCGGCATGGTCCAGCGCCATCTGCGGGTGCGTCTGCCTATCTCCTATCCACCCGTGCGACCCTGACTGATCTGCCCGTCCCGTTTCTCCTCGCCCCTACCCGCGTCGGCCGACACCCTCACACCCTGCAGTTTGATGGCGAGAAGGACACGCGCACGCCGGTAGACTTCTCGAACACGAAGCACGAGGAGCCGCCAGAGGAGGACGACGACGGCGAGGACGACGACGGGACCGGGCGCCCCAAGCGCGACAACAACACCAAGGGCCCGCTCAAGCCGAAGCCAGATACGTCCCTCGCCACCGGCCTCCGCCACTCCAACAGCCCGCTCAACGTCGGCGGCGTGCCCATCCGCCCCGCGCAGAGCACCGACGTCTCCGCACACGGCATCGACGTGCGTCCTCCCTTCTCACGCTCACGCCCATACCCATACTGATACTGGCACTGGCATCTAATCTTGACAGCTGGACTACCGGTCCCGCACGACCGGCATGAACGGCAGCTCGCTGCCCATCTCGAACGACCGCCGCAGCAGCAGGCCCGGCGCCCTCGGCTTGTCTTCGCTGAACCTGAGCGGGAACATGGGCGGGATGGGCCTGCCGCTGCCCGTGCCGGTGCCCATGCCGCCGCTGCCCCCGAACAAGCGGCCGCGCCTCGACGACCTCGCGCCGCAGGGCCTCGCGTACCCGTACCGCCTCGACGTCGACCTGAACACGTACCCGCCGACGGCGATGGCGAGCAGCCTGCCGTCGTCTCAACATCAACAGCAGCAGCAGCAGCAGCAGCAACAGCAGTCACATATGTCGAACAACAGCATGTCGAACGGCGGTATGAACGGCAGCCATAGCGGGAACGGCAACGGCGGCCTGAGCGGGCTGTTCGGCGCGGGCGGCGGGCTGGGCGGGGGCTACCTGCCGCAGCCGTCGTTCGACTTCCAGCGGCGCGCGATGGGGTTCGCGGGCGCGGCGCCGGGGTACGCGAGCCAGGGGCAGATGTTCCAGGGCCGGCCGGGCCCGACGTCCGCGAATATGCTCGTCGACCTGCTTAACGCGTCGAACGAGTCTTTACAAGCGCAACAGCAGCAGAACGGCAACTCAAATAACGGCAATGGCGCGAATAATGGCGGCGGCGGCGGTGCGGGTGGTTTTGCGTTTGATTGGCCGGTGCATAGCAGCTCGGGGGCACAGGAAGGTACGCTGTCTATCAATGCAGGGGTGGGGTCCACGCACTCATTGTAGCCGGCGGGCGCACTTTTGGGTCGAGCAGTGCCGAGTAACAGCGATCCGTCGTCGTGGCTCGATTTTCTGACGAGCAACCAGGCGCAGACGCCGACGAACGCGTCCATTAGCATCGGGCTGCCGTCGAACTCGGGGATTGGCAGTGGGCTCGGCAGTGGGAATGGGAATGGGCTGCCGACACCGACGTCGCGCGCGGCGTCGAGCGTGTCGTCGAGTCGAGGAGGCGGCGGGGGTGGGCCGTATGGGATGCCGTCGGCGGCGTCGTCGTCGGACTCGCTACGGATGTCATCAGATAGCCTGAGGATGTCGCCGAATGGCCTGCGGATGTCGCCGAATGGCCTAAGGATGTCGCCGAATGGCCTAAGGATGTCGCCGAACGGCCTAAGGATGGCGTCGCCCAGCCGCAAACGCATGCGCGATCCCACGGACGACCTGGACGAGCTCGGGGGCGATCTGCGGATGGGGCTGCAGGGGAAGATCGCGGTGGGCGGGGAGGACGGGGACCGGCGCAGCCTCGGGTAGGCGCGTCCCGGGTGCGGCGCATAGAAGTCCCATGCCGTGGATGAGGCGGGTGGGCGCGCCGCCCTGGGTGGTTGTTGGTTGGTTGGTGGACGATGGTGTATGGTGGGCCCCGCCCGCCGGGGGCCGTTCGCGCATTCGCATCCAGTCGCCGCGCGCGCCGCCCCGCATGGACCCTCTCGCTGTCCTCTCCCCGCCCCCGCCCCAGCGCGGGGCCACCCCGGGCGGGCTCAGGACGGATCGTAATGAAATAAGTACTCTCGCGCGTACGCATAATAGGCTCCTCTCCCTCTGTCCTTGTCCTCTGTCCTCTACCCGCTATTCTTCGTCCCCGCCCATCCATTTCTCTATTTTTTCTTCTCTATTTTCTTTTCGCTCACCTCACCTCGCTTCGTATCGTCTCTATCTTGCCACCGCACCATCATGCATCGACCGTCGTCTGCCCTTCATGTATGTATAGAGTCTCGCTGTCCCCTCGCACCGCACCGTCGCATATTCGAATGTATGATTACCTGCTTATGCCATGCCATAAAATGTCATGCACCCAAAAACATGAACAAAAATCTCAAACGCATTGATTGTCGTGCGACTGAATTCCCTTATCGACGTGTACATCGAATCGACTGGATATTCGAATGTGTGATTACCTGCTTGTGCCATGCAATAAAATGCCATGCAATCACAAACACAAAATTTTAATGTCGTGCGACCGACCTTCCCCATCGTCGTGTGCATTGAATTGAATGAATTGAATAACGAAGCGCAGGGCCTCGACTGGCGGCGTGGCGTCATTGACGTCAACGATACGCATCACGATGCGTGCAGAAGAGGTGCCTAAGGCGTGTGCACCGCGTGGCCCCCACCCTGCACGCCGCGGCGATGCGGTGGAGGGCACGGTGCCCCGCGGCCTCACGGCAAGAAAGGAAAATCCGCGCGGGGCTCCACTCGTCCTCAGCCTTCTCTTCAACTCCCGGAACACCAGAAAAAAAAGAGGCAGGCAATCAAAGCGCGCGCCGCTGCCTTGGGCTACGGTCGGGTCGCGGGGAATACGATGTGGCGACGACTGGCGCGGGGGCTGGCCAATGGATGCGTGCGCGCGCATGCTGTGGCGGCGAGCGAGTGATTAATGACAGCAAGCATCCCGGCGAGGCCCATACCTGGAAGGCCCGCGAGGCGGAAGGGGCGGGGAGGCGGCGTCCCCCATCACAGTATTCTCTGCCGAATATTCCCCCGATTCCGAATTCGACGCTCGAGCACGGTCTTAACGGCACGGTGCCGTTGCGCCGCTACGTCCGCGTAGCTGGCAGGCGATGCATTCCGAATACCACGGCGCATTTCGTGGAGATGTAATTGAGCTTGAGGTGAGACCTAGATTGCCACGGCGGTGCGTGAAGGGTTGCTGGTCGCCGCGGACTTCCTGCAGGAACACGAACAGCCGCGCTGAGAAGCGAACCGCCACGGTCAGTCAGGAGGCTGTTCATTCCGCTACCTGGGACCGCACCTTGTGTCACGTAGCAGTTCGTTGTAGGGTCAGGACCAAGTGGCGAAGCTGCACTTGAACCAATCGGGCGTCTTTGTGGATGTTGTTTGTGTCTGTTAGGATCACAAGGCTCGCTCCACAACACAGCCAAATAGCGGCGGCTTTCCTTTTTGCGCGCTCCCGCCGACTTTAAGGTTGGTTCCTGCCAAGTTCTCGCTAGCTTGTCCCGATTGCCCAAGGTTGCTTCCCTGGTCTCTGCTATTCCTCACGTACGCTACGATTTTATGGTCTTATGCTCCTGGGCGCAACATGGATCTCTATGGTCTTACCAGTTCGATTTGTAACTTGTCTTGCCCGTCTGGGTCGGATCTAAAATCGTACGGCACTATGCTGAAAATCAGGAACTTTACATGACGATCCATTCCTCTGATCGGCGCGGGGCAGAGTTGTGCAGCAGCGCAAATCATCCGCGGTATCGTGACCTGCCCCCGAACTTGGCCCCTTCAAAGTTCAAGGTTCAGAGTCCAATGCGGTACGCAGTCCAACTTGTCATCGACGCAGCGGCCTCGTTCTAACTTCTACTTCTGATCTTCGCGGAATACCTAGCTGAGGCCGATCGCAGCGCACGGGTCTGTGCGCGGATGCAAATCGTCTGCCCTGCCCGTATGCTGTGTGTGCCCGCGAAGATGTGGGTGCAGAACCTGTGCTGTGCTCCCCGCGAGCCTGCAGCTGCTTGCGAACCCGCTTCTTGCGTGATCGATCGCCGCGCGTCGTCGGTTCTCCTTTCGCGGATCGCTGCCAGGTTCCTCTTCGATCGCCCCATATGCGGTACGCCGATGGCCTGAAGTCATACCGACACCGCCCACCCTCGAGAAACGCATAAATACGAGGTAGACTTCGCGGTTTTCGAGCAGAGTCCGTCTCTATCCATCCCACACCCACACATCTGCTCACTCTTTCTTTACCACCTTCTACCAACACATCTTTCAACATGCGCACTTCCATGATCGCCATTGGTGCCTTGGCCATCTCTGCGAGCCAAGTCTTCGCATCGCCTTTGCCATCGTCTAGCTCCATCGACACTCTCTCACGGCGCGAGTCCTTGCTTGAGCGTGCCATCCGCTATGGCGGCAGTGCGCACACAGGCAACTCGGGCAGCGTGAACGGCGGAAATGTTGTCAATGATGCTGGTCGTACGGGCACTGTGTCCAACGACGCCTCTTGTGAGTTATTATCACATGCTGCGAAAATTGCCAAATCTCAACCTTGTCTTTACAGCATTTGGCGGCGTCGGCGGACAAACATCTTCTGGCAACGCTGTTGGCGCCAGCGGTAGCACCACAGGTAGTGGCCGTGGCGGCAACGCGAGCTCGGGCAACGCTGGCTCAGCCAACGGCGGGTCTGTCCGCAACTCTGGCGGCACCATCACCAACACTGGTGCTTCGAACGTTGGTGGCAACGGCGGTTCCAGCACGAGCGGTAGTGCACGCGGCGGGGACGCTGCCAAGCGTGCGTTCAGCTTCGGTGGCAACTCGCGCACTGGCAATTCGGGCAATGTCAATGGAGGCAGTGTCACGAACAACGCTGGTGCTGCGGGCACCGTAACGAATGGTGGTGCATCTTGTGAGTGACTCCGACTTTTTGCGCAAAGTGCAACATGCTGATTATTATGTACAGCTTTGGGTGGTACGGGTGGTACAACATCCTCGGGCAATGCACGTGGTGGCGTTGGTTCTACTACTGGCAATGGTGTTGGTGGCAATGCCTCGAGCGGCAACTCTGGTTCCGCCCGTGGCGGCAATGTCTCCAACAGCGGCGGCTCGATCTCGAACACGGGTGGATCGAGCGTCGGTGGCAATGGTGGTACCAGCTCCAGTGGCAGCGCTCGCGGCGGAAACGCAGCATGAGTTGCCATTTTATGTTTGCCACACATATTCTCGTCGCATTTCGAATTTATAAACGCTCTTTTCGAAATTCACATTGGACATTTTTGACTACTTTATCAATACCCTAATACCATTTTTCCACCGTTTGTTGCGCTTTTGAGTTGTTTTACGAATGCATTGCTTTTTCATCATGCGCATCAATAATTAGTCGTGACGCCTAGTAGCATCAAGCGGCGTCTGATCATACTATCTCTCTTTCCTCATCCACATATCCTCACTCCCAAGCCTTCATTGTGCGCACATTCTTCGTTCACAGATAATATTACGATTGGCCTTCCAATTTATTCTCTCTCTTCGCCCTCATCCTGCTCTCCGCCGCATCGTGGCTGAAACACTTCTCCACTTAACACTGAAGTTACGCTCTGATAGTATGCCGTTTCCACCAGAGATTATACTGAAGATCTTAGGCCAGCTTTACGACGATAAGCGTGCGCTCAAAACCACCTCCCTCGCATGCCGCGCCTGGCTCCCATTGGCACGCGAATTCCTCTTTCGCGCTCTACAAATCAACATCACCGAGCGGGAAGACGTACTCATCGCTCTTCCTATGACGCCCCTCGTCGCCTCTTATGTTCGCGAATTCACTCTCACAGGGAATCGAACAACCCACAACCTCTCTACACGTCCGAATTTTGCGAACGCCAGGGTTCGGCGATCCACACTGTCTTTGGAGGTCTTCCGATCGCTTGTTGCGTGCATGCCTGCCCTGCGCGTGGTCAAGTGTTCCAACCTTCTCGTATACTGCCCTCAGGACCTCGCAGCCTCACCCTCGCTCGCCCCAAAGCTCGACCTTCTCGCACTCTCATTTATCATCCCCGGGCCGTCAGGCCTTTCGGCAGGTCGAACACCGTCTTTGATGGACCTAGTCGGTCTGTTTTCCAGCATCAGGAAACTACGCATCACAGTCTTTCCCGACAGCATTGCGTACGGCCTACCACGCGAGATTACGCCCTCAGCATTGCTCTCTCACTTCGATTCGGGCGAATGCAGGGTGCTGCAGGATCTCGAATCATTGACTATCAAGGATTGCGGGCCTCATACCACTAGCAGATGCATGACACTTCTACTCACCGCGCGCCGAAGCAATTCGCTGCGCCAGCTGCGAAGTTTAGAGCTGAGTGCATTCGATCAGGGGTCAATTACGACCTTGAACGAAATCATCGGAGGTTGCGGCGATCTGTCTCTTCGGTATCTGGACATCGATTTGACAAAGTTTCGTAAGTCTTACCCGTGGCCGCGACAAGTAATGCCGCTGACTGATTGGCTCACAGAGTGTAACACACTTTCTGAGCTGCCGTCGCTCTGCGCGTGCCGATCGTTGCACTCCTTGCGCATCGCAGTGGAGGCTTACAATGTCGGCGGGCGTGGTTCTACGTGGGGAACTGTCGTCCAGCTCCTTCCCCTTGTAGCGACGCCCCTTCGATTCCTGGAGATAGTTTTCCATTGGCATCTAGGAGGGTTCGGGCCCATGGGGGAACCTGCCATTCTGCGGGAGGGCATCCAGTGCTTGGACGCACTAGATTGGGAATCCCTCGCGCGGGGCGTTTCACAAATTCCTTCGCTCAAGTCGGTCACGTTCGAACCTCGCTTTTGGAACACGGGTCAGAATCGGTATAATGCATGGATGCGCCAGGAGTTATCTGCCTTCTTGCAGGTCAGACTCCCCGAGGAAATCAAGGCTATTGTGCATGTGCGGTAAATTAGCGAGAGTGGCGCACAGAAGGCTCGTATGAAGCAAACACTTACGCGTTTGTACTTGTGCTCACACGACGCTTCTCCACAGCGGAATTATTGGATGGGATGGATCTGTATTCCTTAGAATAGCAACCGGGCTGTATATTGACATCAAATATACGTACGTTTTGACACATTGACACGCACCTTGACGGGCAGCTGCGTAGTGTAGTTGATGTTCAGATGATGCCCGCGAGACGTGCAGAAAGTTTCAGAGTTGAGCATCGAGCTATTTACACAGCACGATGCACAATATGACGGAAATACAGGTGGACAGGTCGTGCCTCCTCATTGATATTGCCGGCTGTAGTCGTAGTCATGACGAGAGAGGGCGAGGACGAGACCGTCATACGTTGGTCCCGCCGCATCGTACCGGGGAACCGCATCGCCGCTAGACAACAATCACGGAGCTTCATGGATCTGTTACGGAACGTGACCCGGTCAACACGATCCCCTCGACTAGCCAGGCTAGTCGAATACACAGCACGGTTACAACAAACCATCCAATACAGCGGGAAAAGTACGTTTTAAGACAGGTGCAAGAACGCGTCGTTGCAATTGATGCTTTGGCGGCGGCCTTGTAGAAATCCTGTTCGGACCACCCATAGGTTCGTTTGAGTCTTCTACCAAACTCCCTCACCTTGTAAGGGTACAGGGTAGGATCTGGATGAGCTACAGCGCGATATCAGTATGTTATTGAACAGGCGGTCGAAGTGACATGTCTTACGCTTATAGAACGTGATCGACTGTAACAAAACATCAGCAAAGACGCTACATATTGTCCAGTCAACACTCACAGGATCGCGAGGATTGGGCGGATCAAAGCGCACGGCAGATCCAGCGGACGTAGGATCGTACTCGAATCCCATCTCGCGCATCACCTGCAATTGCATGAGTTACCAAGAATTGGGAAGGGGGAGAAATTTGACTTTGAGGAAGTTATCCCACTTCAAGGGAGCTAGACCTTGTTTCTCGTCCTCGGATGTCTGCAGGAGCTGATGCATATAGGTCTCTTGCCGAGCGTAGTGAAGAAGCTATGCCTGTCGCCTCGGTTGGGTTCGGCCACCTTTTCTTTCTGGACGTGCGTGACCGTGACGCGTACGCACGTCGTCTGTGCGCGTGTGATGCTTATGTAATCGGAAGGTGCTTATTGAAGCGCCGGTAGCATCCAGCCTCCTGCACAACCACGACGAAGGACGTTTTTGTTGGGCTTTGTCGACTTGCATTCCTCCTGAGGTGTGCGCGTTTTGCCGTTATAGGCGTCGCTGTACTCACACAACTCGAATATTTTTGTAACAGGTCTACAGTGGTCATGTCTTTCCCGCCTGAGGTCGTACTTCAAATGTTGGGTCATTTACGCGACGACAACGATGCACTCAGTAACAGCGCCCTTACATGCCGCACATGGCTCCCTTTAGCCCGCGAGCACCTCTTCCGAACTTTTCAAATCCGCGAAAAGTCTCCCGGCGATCTTCGCGCCGATTTACCCATGGCGCCTCATGTCGCCGCCTCATATATCCGCGAGTTGGCTCTCGTGGGAAAGACACAGAAGGGTCGCGGCCCTGCAGACTTTCGCATTTCTATGCTCTCTTTTGAGGTCCTACAATCGCTTCTTGCCAGTATGCCTCTGCTGCAGGTCGTCGAGTGTTCAACGTTCGCGCTGTACCTTCCTGCAGACTTCTCGCCACAAACACCCATGCCGAAGAAGCTCGACCTCCTCACACTATCACGTCTTACGATGACAACTGCTCCCAATGTGTCACCGGACTATGTGGACCATCCGTCTTGGGTAGACGTCATCAGCCTCTTCTTGACCGTCAAGAAATTGAGCATGACTACCTTTTCCGACGCCATTGCGTCTCGCCCGCAGCGCTACACACACGGCAGTTTCGTCGAGGCCTCGTTTCCGGAAGAACCTACGGTTCTGCGAGATCTCCAGTCGTTGACAATCAAAGACTGCGGACGACTGACCGCCAAAAAGCTGATGACTTCTCTCTCCACGACACTTCGGCACGACACGCTCCAGTATATCGAAGTAGACGTCGTCAACACAGGGACAGTTGATGCCTTGAACAAGATTGTCGAAATTTCTAGCAAGTCTCTTCGACGTCTCGACATCGACCTAACCAGGCTCCGTGAGCATCATCTGCGGCTTCGACGTGTGGTTCTCACTCATCCATCATAACATAGTTCGAGGCATACCTTTCGAGTTGCCAGCACTCTCTGCGAGTCCATCCTTGCACACGTTAAGTGTGACGATGACAAGACGGTCAGTCTCTATGGAGCAAGCAGATTCTGACGCGTTCAATTCTATCTGGCGGGCTTTTGTCCAACTACTTTCTACCACGGCCAAGTTCATCTGCACCGTAAATGTCGCCGTCCATCTGCACATCGACCCGGTCCCTCCGAGTCCTTTGGAGGACCCGGCTATTTTGTGCATGGCCATCCAGTGCATGGATGCACTGGATTGGGAGGCCCTAGCGCGCATCGTTCCGCAATGCCCTACCCTCGACTCCATCACGTTTCAGCCATTTTTCTGGGACCACAATGGCCCAGATCGTGTCAATCCATGGATGCGCAAGGAGGTATCTGCGTTCTTGCAGGTCAAACTATCTGGGGAAATGAAGAATAAAATCCGTGTACTATGATAGCTAGCAGTATTCTCATCTACTACATAGAACGTGACGCTTGAAGGCACTCGTGGGGCAGGTACTCACACATCTGTACTTGTTTTCACGCCGCACTCTATCGGTCGCCGCACTCTATCGGTCGCCGCACTCTATCGGTCGCCGCACTCTGTTTTCGTCGAGAATCTCAAGGGATAAGCAGACGGTTATACGGATCAAGTGCATGTGCCAGTAGGCCATAGATCCTCAGGTCCATTAGCTTCAGAGGAAACAATAACGAGAAGTATCTCATCCTGTCCGGAACACTGAGATTTGTTAATTTATGCATGTTATTTGACACACATGGTTATCGAGAAGGATAGCAGCCAAAGCCATAGCTAGCAGATCCGCCTCCGTGCGTTGACCACTGTACAGCCTACTCAACAGGCCGTCTGACCCAGAAGAGGTAATTGCTCTGTTCAGCCCACTTCGACGATCGCGGACCAAGCGTCCACCCGCCCTTCCATGGGAGGTACACCATGCCACGCGTTTCGGCTTCTGTTCGACGCGGACCGCCAGGTCCAGTGATCCACGGTCGCGGCCCTGACGATGAACGATATTCACGGAAGAACTCTTCGAGCTCTTCCGGGTTGACGAACTTCGAGAACGTGTGTGTCCCACGCGCGACGAGTCGTAGGGCATCCTCGGCGACGAATATTGTAAGGAGGTAGGCGAGGGGTGTGCGGGAGATTGTTGATAGGAAGAGATGTCCACCTGGCTGTTTAGGAGTAGTATACGAGACGGCTTGTCAGATATGATTAAGGAGTTAGACATACCTTGACAAGCTCTGCACAGCTA
This sequence comes from Ceriporiopsis andreanae CBS 279.92, assembly GCA_001969225.1. Lineage (NCBI taxonomy): Eukaryota > Fungi > Basidiomycota > Agaricomycetes > Polyporales > Meruliaceae > Ceriporiopsis > Ceriporiopsis andreanae. Next base: position 20,497 of record ALYI01003561.1, read on the forward strand.
GATAGGAATCCGCGGGGGTTGTCTACGTGCTCCAAGACCTCCATCGAGCAAACAACGTCAAATGCACCTGGGCCCCGTTCTGCCAAGAGATCCTCGACCGCGGTATGACGGTAGGCGAGTTTGCCTTTGCCCTTCAAACTCGCTATGCTTGAAGATTGTGCGAAAGCAGGATCCGAAGAGGCGTGTAGAGATGCGATTTCGATATTCGACGACGAAGCATCGATACCCAAGGTATTGCCTCCAAGGCGTGTGAGACTCTGACACGTACTGAACAAGAGTGTTACTACGAGTAGGAGCCAGGACGGCTTACCTCGCTCAACAAGCCCCCACCACAGCCAATGTCAACGACATCCAGGCCCTCTAGTATGCGCGGTTCGTGAACGGACGCGTTTATATCGTCCTCAAGCGCAATTTCTGCCTAGTTCGAGAGGTTGAATAAAATGCGGAGAAAAGCGTCGGGTACGAGGGTGCGCGGGCTAAGTATACACTCACCAGTTTCTCCTTCATGAACTGTACTCTGATCGGGTTCATTCGGTGTAGCTGGGCGAACTCGCCATGTTCGTCCCACCAGAGCGACGAGAGTTTCGAGAAATGTGCAACCTCGCCAGGATTCACTGTAGACTGGCCTGGTCCGATGCTTGAAGAGTTCAGGGTTTCATGAGAGGTGTACGACCGAATATTTGGACGACGCGCCGCGCATAGTCTAACCAAGTTTGCGCGACATGAAGTAGAGCTCAAAGCAAGATTCCTGGCAAAAAGGAGCGAAGATGAAGATGGAAACACGGCTCGCATGGTTTGTTACCAACGTTGGCAGATGATGGTGGGAGGTAGAGGAAGATGTCGCGCCAAAAGTGCTCGTTCATTGGCGGCACGCGAGGTCACGCGTTCAAGAGTTGCAGAATACTAGCCACGCGTCGGTCCAATTGAATCTCAGCTGCATACTGCCATCCTCTCGTAGAGGGCTAGCATCCGTAAGGTCTCTATGATCCTAGGACACAGCGTTTCAAATATTATCACACCTTATCGAGAAACGACAGGATCGCAATAATCGCGAGTACCGCCAATGGAATTAGAGTCAGAAGCACAACTTGTGGTTGAGGTACGTACTACGCACCATTATGGGTCTGAATCTCACAGGACTTTGTTGTTATTCGTTTCTTTTGATAGTTATCCTGCTCAACACGAGCACATGAACTTGAGCAGCAGCCCCGTATAACAATATTGTGCATTCCAGCAGAGATCATCGGAGAAATCCTCTTGTGTGTGGTGGCGATGGAGGACAGTCCGCCGCCCGAGAACGAGCTGGCACATTATCCATATACACAGAGGCTCACGCTACTCCTTATCTGTCGCCAGTGGCGGGACATCGCACTGCAGCACCGTGCGATGTGGACACACGTCGTGTTGACAAGACCCCAAGCTTCGCCCATTCTAGCTGCGCGTGCTGGGTCGCTGCCCCTTCACGTCGTGTTCCTACCCACCGGCTACGATGTCGGGAACTTCACTCTTCGAAGAGATCGACTGGCTACCTTGGAGGCTCGTTCTGTCCCCGCCTTACCTCCTTCGCATCCGCTCACTAAGCCTGAACGGCACCTGCGATTCAGTGACCGCGCTGTACACACCGGGACTGTGTGTTCCGGATCTACACACCTTGGCAGTTCATTCTTGGTGGGGCGACAGGCGGCCATGCGTGGACTGGGACATGCCCGCGCTGCAGCGACTCGAAGTCACTGAGAGCGGTCACGCTCCAGTGGCGTCGTGGTTCACCTCTACGCCCACGACGGTCAAACTAGACATATTTCCCACCAGCCATACCGACATCTGGGAAGCGTTGACACGAAGTCCCAACCTGGTGACCGCCACACTTCGTATCAGACACAACACATACCGTGTTGTCCCCGCGGGCCATACACCGACCGTTCCGGTCCATCTACTATGACTTCGTGGTCTTCTCCTCTGGACCTCGAGCGAAATATGCACCACAATCCTCGCGTTTTTGCGGCTTTCCGATGAGTGCCTTGTTCTGACTCCCGGTGTAACTCAGGCAAATGTCGACCAATCGAAACATCCATTTAGACTGTGTGTCTCGAATGACGCCGACACCCCATCCGAATCGCTCGTTGCATGTGGCTTAGACCCTGCAGATCTGGTTATATTGCGTTGAAGCCGACCTTGATACTGATATACTGATATCCGAGCCCATCCTACACAATAAGAAACTACAAGTCCGTGTATTCTGTCTCGAGTATAGAACAGCGCAATTCAATCTAACATCGCATACGATGATACAGACATGTTGTCCCTGAAAATGCCCTTCATGGATTCTACAGATTCGTTACACTCACCGAAGTATTCTTCCAAGAAGTCACGACGGAAACGAAGCGATACGGCGCCCACTTTTCGCATGCTGAACTTGCTCAATTCTAGCTCCAAGTCCTGCCAACGCGTGGCGTTCATTTGGACGCAGGGAATATTATCCCATACGACCACATACACGATGAGGTTGCGCAACTCCGGAGAGAGTGCGCGAAGAATGTCGGGAAGAGTGCATAGACAATGGGTGTGGTGCGTGCGGTAAACGCGTACGGCGATGGTTATATGTGTGACTGGAGCTTGGAACACGGCGTTAAGGTTTTGTTCGCGTTGCACTGGTAGGATATGTCAGCGATGGCAGGTAGGATGGCGATACACGAGAGCCTAGCGCTGAATATTCGAATAGTGAGTACTCACGGTGAGCGACCTTCATGCAGCCGTCGATGTGAAGTTCTGTGCGTTTCAAGCGCGGGAATGCTGCTTGGAACTGGTCAAGCAGTCGCCGTTGGAGTGAAACAGACGTGGCGGTCCAGAGGTTAGACGGAGTGACGTTGATTTCGCGCAAAGATTGTGCAGTTGCTGTATCGAGTAAGGCTTGTATGAAGTATTCATCGGCAGCAAGGGACACTCTGGAAATGTTGAGAGTCCCGATCTCCAAGCTCGCGTCGAGACGATGGTGCTCAGACTCGCCACTCTGCAGGGTCATCGTCTCCAGGGACAGCTCGCGGATGCTGCGGAAGCCAGAGAGGATTTGGATGAGGTCGCTCAGTTTGCAGCCATTGTCGTCGCTGTGAATTTGAAGCACGAGTGTGTCTAAACACCGCGTAGGTGCAGACCACGGCGACGATCCACGACGATGGACGATGTCGATCAGCGGTGCTGCGGCCCACAGGACGCGGTCCAGCCGCAACGCGCGAAGTGAGGTGCACTTGTCGAGGATTATTGCCAGTAGAGAAGGGTTTACGGACGGCCATTTCTTCGCGTCCCAATCAGCACAAAGACGCAGTTCACGAACATACGCCATAGCCGAAGGGTTCGAGGCGAGAAAGCGAGCGAAGTCGTCGAATAACCGCTTCTTCTTGCGTCCAACGCGAATTCCCATGGTGTGGAACAGGTGATGACGTGATGCAGGGAGCAAGGCTCTCGACGTGGTGGTGCACTTGACGAGGTTTGCCTTGTCGTCGTGCAGGAAATCGATGATCATGTCCACGAGCTCGGTAGGCAGTTTGGGATCACCTGCACAAACTTCCCGTCGACTAGCGCGGAAAACACGAGTAAGATTCAACATGGCAGGTGTTCGGTTGTGCGGCAAACCAGATGAACGGCGGTGATCTGAAAAACACAAAAGTGAGCACGGCATCAGCGACAGAAACATTTGTACGGACGTGGTGAATGTTGCAGACAAGACTCAAGAAAGGGTAATGCTATCGGCGGCAGACGTACGTGAACCGGGTTGCACTATAAAGGCCTTGAGGCAGCGCTGCGGTGAAGTGATTGCCGCCTCGGGAGGGCTTCTCTGTGCTTGCACTGATATGCAGTGCATCGGAAGGAACGACATAGAACATAGCTTTCAGTGTTGTGTTGCACTCAGCAACCATCCGGTGTAGAGAATAAATTATTGATGCTATTCCAACAAGCTCGAAGGTGGATACATACGGGCAAGCAAACGTCCTGATAAATGTATTTACGGAGGAGCATCTACTGTTTTTGCGGCGAAGTGGAGAGTCCAGGTGCTCAGCAACCTATGGCTGTTCACTTCTTCTCCAGTCAGTCTGTGAAAGGGGAAAATATCAGCACTAGTCACGTGCACACCGGTATGAAGAGACTGACCCTGGAGTGCCGTACGTCAAGGGCGCGATGTACACGAACAGCGCGAACATGACGAGGGCAAATACGCCGACGATGATCGGACCTTTCGTGCCTACGTCAGCGTACCTGCGGGCTCGGGGCACTGTTGATGGTCCGCGAGCTGATATCGGCGTGTTGATCTCCTCGCTAAGGACAAAGCCCAGCACCGCGCCAGCTATGAGCGCAGACGCGAGATGTGACGGGAGATAATGGTGCAGGAAGAGTTGGCGACCCATCAGGAAGAATGGGAAGTAGTGCACCGCCCAGAAGATAAGGAAGAAACCAGTCGAATTCCATAGGCGGTTGCGTACCTCTGCGACACGCACGGATAGTAAGCCGCAGTCAGTGGACGAGATATGACGATGAACACGTACCATCGGGAATGGGGCTGATACCGCGGCGGCGGGCCAACATGTCCGCACCCAAAATACCGATGAACACAGATACACCGACGACACACGACCACCAGCCCACTAGGTTACCGATCAGGTAGATTTGCTTCTGCCCCTCATTTTGAGTCCAGAAACTGATTCCGCTGACAAGGAATGGCCAGTTGAAGGGGCCGCTTGCGTACGGATGCGAAGAGGTCAGTCCAGCATTGTGTTGCAACATCAAGAGCTGCAGCTCCCCGAACTTCTTGAAGAAGTTCATCGTCTTGGGTTCCTTGTGGCCCATCTCCTCGACACTCTTGATTTCGCCATCTGCCAGCATAAAAGTTTGTGCGCTTGCAACCCCCTGAGATCGTGAGACGAAGACTAACCTTCCGTGTCGATGATATCATCGGCATACCAGATTGTCGATCGCTCGCCAATAGCTTTGTTACCATTGACCTCCTGCTGCTTAAACGCCCACTCCGGGAGCGCACCAGGGAAAGTCCACAGTGCAACCTTCGTGGGAACGTGGACGAGCTTGAAGAGGCCCGACTTGGACCTCCATGATGACCCAGAGTGTCCGTCCACAAGCTTCAGATGCCAGAGAGTATCATTGTATCGCGAATGGTCCTCTTTGTCCCACGTGGTCACCTCCTCGTTCGTAGGCATAGTGGGCGAGGCGACATCGTGTGTCATCAAGACGGTTTGTGTGTTCACGTGCAGGAGCTGAATGATGTCTTCGTGGCGGACGATACGTCCGCGGCCGGTCTCAGGCAACGCCTTCGTAGGAATGATCTGCCAGTGGTTGTTGGTATCGTCGTGACCATAGCCAGTAACCTGTTGGCCTGAACAAAATATAAGGCTCGGACCCAGGACTGAGTCGTACAGGTCATACCTTGACTACTGATTCGTCCATCATCGTACTTCAGCGGGTACCGTTCAGGGTGTGAGTGTAGGAAGACCTTGGTGTCCTTGTGCTTGATTGTGACGGTGTCATAGTAGCGAAGCTCTTAGACAGATACCGTAAGAAGCAGGGTCATCCGAACAACAGAATACCAACCTTGACTGTTCAGAAGCATCTCATTGTTCCGCAGCGTCTCCTGGAAGGCGGGGCTCATGAACGTATCACCAGGACCCGAGTTCGTGAGGACTTTAAGGTGGACCCAAAAAGTGAGCAGGTATATGATGATCGGTAGGACGATCAGAGCCGCTGCTCTAGCCGCGAAGTGTTTATAGAAGGTTTCCTGGACTGTCGTGAGCATTGTACTCAGGTATACAAGCGAGTTTTACTTACGATGCTATTCTTCCTGTAATCCAACACGTCCCAAAGGTCGATGATGACAGCGATACCGACAGCGAACACCGTGAGGATACCGTTCACCTTCGATGCCCACGTGCATGCCATGAAGGTGCCAGTAGTCAGTAACCACAGCCACCAGTCACGCGAGAACGGTCTGGGGTCATATGAGTCCAAGAGCAAGGCGGGAATAGAGTAATACGCACAGGTGACGGAACTTGCGGAAACGAATGTACGAGTACATCGTGAGCGACATGAAAAACAAGAGCGGGGCGTCCAGGAGAATAAGGCGGGATTGAGCGATGTGAGCGTTATCTGAGGTGTCGTCTGAGAAAAATACTGCAATGCATATAGGGAATGACACGTACCAAAGAGAATCAAACAAGCCGAAAAAGCCGCAATGATTGTCGAATAACCGCTTTCCTTCATGATAGCGTATACGATGGGTACCGTCATACTTCCAAGCATCGCTGGGAGCGCCCTCATGCCGACATAGGGAACGTGGTTCTCCGTGTAGCTGTCACCAATGGTTTCGAACTTGAATTCGCCGTCGAAGCCAACAAACCAACCGGCAAGACCGTAGAGCATTTTCGCGAGCGGTGGATGGACATCGAAGTAGTATTCTCGCTTGATGTAGTGTGACGCGAATTTGCCAAAGTGGACTTCGTCAAAGCTAGAAGATCATTTAATTGAGACACATTCCAGCATAAATAGGGTTCAAGGTAGCTCACACTACTTGGTCTGGATGATTGATCTTGTAGAAGCGCAGGGCGAATGCAAGAAGCGTGAGCACGCCTACGACCGCGATGCTTGCTTCATCCGTGTCCAACAGCTGTTCTACTTGACTTCGTGCCCTCTACAAAAGGTAGGGTCAGTAACCAGAAGCGGGGGGATAAGTGATACGTGTCAACATACAGGACCCGAATGGTACACATCGTCATGGTCATCCGCAAACTCGGAATCAGGGCTGCGTGCGCCGCTGCGTGGTGAAAGGCCTGAGCCACCAGATTTGCCTCTGTTACGGATGCCCGTGTCTGCAGGGCCAGACATCGTTGAGGTCGTCGAGACACGTATGAAGATGAGAGAGATGGACAGAAGCCTTTGAATCCCAACAATCACACGAGGTCTCTGTTTGGCGACCGGACCAAACAACCCGCGGACTATTATTGGGCGTCTAGAGGACACTTGTCCATTGACCTCCATGTCGGAACTCACTTTCGACACGCTCATAGACGATGGAAACTATCAAGGATCAGAGCGGGCGAGACTGGAGAATAAAGCTCTGCTCGATGAGCTTGAACGCAAGAAGAAAGCGCGGAGTCTCGCGGTCCCCACAGACGACAATCGCGTGAAAGCCAGGTTGCGCGAGATTGGAGAACCTATAACACTGTTCGGTGAACGGGTGCGTTCTTGTGCATGTAACGCGTAATATTCCGACTCATGCTTTACAGGCTGCCGACCGAAGAGATCGTTTGATCTATGTTTTGTCACAAATCAACGCAGCTCGAGGCGACGATGCAATGGAAGTTGATGAGGAGGACGAAGACGAGAGTGAGGCCGAGGTATGTTTTCTAAAGGGTTACTTCTAAACCCGTGCTGATGTCTCCTCAGGATGACGAGTTCTTTACCGTAGGTTCACTGGAACTATTTGAGGCTCGCAGGCGCATGGCGGAGTACTCGTTGCCCAGGTCGGATTTTCCCTGGTGGAGCCCAGTCAGGTGCTTACCAGCTCTCCTTCGTTTTCCCCTTTCAGAGCTCAAAAACGGATCGCTCAGCAGCGTATAGACAGCAGGATGCCTCTTGGCCGTATTATCGACATGCGCAAGAAGATCTTCGCTGACGTGAAGGTATGTGTACGCTGCCCGGATTACTCGCTAAGACTTATCCTGCTATGCGCAGAACTTTGCGAACCTCGGATCCCAAATTGGTGACGAGAGACCAATATCTCAAGTACGCTTCTCTCCGAATAGCGCCATTCTAGCAACTGGTAGCTGGTCAGGAAACGTCAAATTGTGGAACGTTCCCTCATGCACACCTATACGCACGCTACGAGGTAAATAACTCACTTGAGTCACGGGTTTCAATGCTTAGTAGTCGATATTAGGGCACAACGACCGCGTCGGCGGCGTTGCTTGGCATCCAAAAGCGACCCTCACACAAAGCGAAGACGCTGTCAATTTGGTCAGTGGTGCAGGTGACCTAAACTTGCATCTATGGTCCCTGAATAGGTAACGCACTTTCATTCGCGGCTAGTCCGTACTTACCCTCTATTGAATAGCGAGACACCTTTAGCCACTCTGAAAGGTCACCAAGACCGTGTTTGTCGCGTTGCTTTCCATCCTTCTGGCAATTATGTCGCGAGCGCCAGTTTCGATACGTCGTGGCGACTGTGGGATGTCGCCACAGCTCAGGAACTGTTGTTGCAAGAAGGCCACTCCAAGGAGGTGTATTCTGTCGAGTTTCAAAATGACGGCGCATTGGTCGCATCTGGGTAGGTCCAACTGGTTTCATTTTGCCCCATGTCTTAATTCCCTCCTAGCGGACTAGACGCGATCGGACGCGTGTGGGACCTTCGAACCGGTAAGACCGCAATGGTGCTCGATGGTCACGTACAAGCGATCTTCTCAACGAGCTTCTCACCGAACGGGTGAGTTTTCATACTGTTCGCGAGCACAAGGAGTGTTTTTCGACCAGATGTTTTCTAGTTATCAAATCGCCACGGGCGCAGGGGACGACACGATCCGGATATGGGACATGCGATCACTGAAAGCCCTGTACACGATTCCTGCGCACCTCTCCAACGTGGCAGATGTGCGCTTCTTCCACGCACAGGACGCCCCGGTCTTCGCGCCTATGAAACCACCGGCGGACGTTGACATGAAGAACGGCGACGCGGATTCGAATGCGGAAAAGGACAAGCCCAGCGCAGATACGCCACACGCGGCAACACCCGAGGAGGAGTGGAAGTATCGGTCTGGGCTGTACTTTGCGAGCGCGGGCTACGATGGACTGGTGAAGTTGTGGAGCGCGGACGACTGGCAACTCCTGCGCACATTGCCGACAGACGGCGGTAAGGTCATGTCAGTGGATTTGTCGAGCGACTCGAAGCTGCTTGCGTCTGGAACCTACAACCGCAATTTCCAGATATTTGCTCCGGAGGAGCTTCCTATCTAGTTCGAGACAAGCATGTTTCTATCTATGTCTATAATAAAATTACCAGGTCGATGGTCTCTCGAGCTGTTTACCGGGGTACTCAGCTGCATGCCTTCACCACCTGTCCGACACTCTGAGACGGAGGAGCTGGACGATATATACAATCGAAATATAGTACTACCGGCATACGACACGTGTACTACAGGTTAGGAAGAGAGGTTCTGGTAATATACGAACATATCATCATAGGACACCGTTCGGTCCATTCCGGAGCTGGATACAGAGACTACCGTCGGGATCACTTTAGATACTAGACCGGCTTTGGACGGACCTTCTGCATAAAGCCAGACACTCTCCCGATATCAATAATCTGGGTTTCACTCTCTACGGCGACAACAAGATTGTCCAAGAGCTAAAAAAACAAAACACATTTCAGCTCTCGAAAAAAATGCGCAACATTCGAGAGTCACGTACATCTTCGACGAGATCGACTGAAACTCCAGTGCATAGGGATACGATTTTCTTGCACTGGAATTCGCGCTCGGCACTCGCGCCCTGCAGCGTCTGTAACCGCTGCTCCATCAGCGACTCGACCCGCTCGTGCCACTGCTCCAAGCGTCTGAGTCGTATCAAGCTCGCCGCCGTGTCTGCCATCGGAACCGACGGCTCTTCGTCGAGATTGAAAGTAATGTCCAGCGAGCTTGCGAGCCCGAGTGCGGGCGCTGCGCCACGTTTCTGGAAGGCCGGTCCGGCGACCGTTGCACCGTCGGACCCGTTGAGCTCGGTTCGCCCTGTCCAGTCGATACTGTCTTCGTCCTGCAACGCTTTCTCGAGGTTACGCGTCCGCTGGGTGATGAGATCCAGTTGTGCGACATGCGCTTGCCATGTCTGAATCTGTTTGCGTTGCTCCGCAAGCTCGCGCGTGGCGGCTCGCAGGCGAGCTTGTGTAGCATCGAGTGTGTCTTGCTTGGACTTGATCTCGGCAGCAAACTCTGTCGAAAGCCCGTGGATCATTCGCTCGAGCTCTGAGGATGATTAGCGCAGGAACAACCGGAGAAGTGGACGGCTAGTATTTACCTCCGATGACATGTTGACTCTTTTGCACTGGACCTGGTGGTGCTGTGCGCAACGATGATATAAGATCTTCGGCGCGGGTGCCAGCGGTCAATTCCTGCATTTTTCATCAGTGGCTGGGGCGAGAGAGAGACGCTACGGCACCGACCTCTGTCTCTACGCCGAAGTCTCCTGGACGCAAGCCAAGCTTGTTTGGCAGTACCCTATTAGCGCCTATATCAAGCAGCGTCCGGACCAGACTGCGGTTGCCGACCCTCGCCGCGATGTTCAATGCAGTATCTCCATGGACATCTTGCAGGTCGACAAGACTCTTGAAGTCTCCGCCTTGATGCTGCGCTACCCAAAGGAACACTTGCTCGAGGTAGTAACTTGCGGCGGAGGCGCGCCCTCGTACGCCCGCAGACGCGACGATGTGGTGTACGACGCTCTTACGCGCTTGGTCGAGCGTGCGGATTGACGCATGAAGTGCAGAGACAATCTTGTCAAAAGTCTGCGTGCTAAAGTTATCTGTCGCAAGCGCTGCGCGCATAAGCGCAGTTTCGCCGTCGAAGTTGCCTCGGTGCATGTCCGCGCCTGCAGCGATGAGGGCTTGGACTGTCTCAGGGCGGGCTAAGCTGGCAGCGAAGTGGAGTGCTGTGTGTCCCATGTCATCCAAGACGAGATCAACATCCCACGGCAGCTCCTTCACGTCAGGCGCGAGGCTACGTAACGTGTCCAACACGTTTTGAGGATCGTCGCGGACACTAAGGGTTTGATATACGGCGCCACGCTTGATATTCTTCAGTGGCGCGTATATGTCAACATTGCGGGGAAGAGACGGCTTCGAAGAGAAGCGACTTTCTGTACTTTCTTCTTCCGGCTCAATCGTGAACAGCGGTTTCCCGTTCGTTGCATTCGGTGGTTGGACACTGGGAGGTCGAGGGACACCATTCAGAGCTGGAGAAGAAGGATGTGTTTGGGACGACTGAGAAGGCTGTTGCAGAGCATTAGACGTGTCCCGCCGTGTCGTTTCGTGGTGCAGCGGCGAGGGTTCGGTACGTGCACGTTTATTCGGAGAGTGGCCATCGTTATCGTGGGGTGCGGTAGACGGTGGCCTTGATCGGTCCGCCATCTGTATGTCGGGGGACGCAGCCAGCGAGGGCGGCGGTTGTGAATGCGACATGATCACGTCGCCATCCGCGTCTGAACGCGTCCGCTTGAGCGAGGACGAGGACGATTGCGAGCCGATGGGAGGCGGAGTGGGTGATACGCCGGGCATCGCCCCATACGGCGAAGGGGCGTACGCGGTGTAGTACGGTGCTGGAGACGCGTATCCAGTAGGACGTGTAACACTGAGAGTCGATGTAGATGGTGTAAACAGACCTTGTGCGCGTCCCTGAGCCAGCAAGCGCAGCGCAGAACCCGGCATGATGGGCGGCGGCGCGAGATTTGCTGGACCGAAAGCACCGCCGCCGCCGAGACTGGAATATGACGAGGCAGCGGAAAGAGGCCGCGGAGTCATGCCGGTACCCATGGGGGGCATCCCTGGCGGGAGGGCACCTATGGCATTGGTGTTGGGAACAAAATCGAACAAGGGCGCCAAGAGCGGGGCGACCCCGTACTGGAAGGCTATGTCTCGTCCTCTCTCTAGAGGGATCCTGGGCCACATTCAATCACCACGGGACTACATATAAGCATATCAGTGAAACTCACCATGTTCCCTGATATTTGCCATAGCCCCCCTGGACTATTTCATGCTTTCCGGGGAGGATTTCCTTCTCGAGAATCTTGGTCCGTCGACCCTTGTCCACACCGGCGACTTTGAGTATTTGGGTCGCATTGACATAGGAATCTGCTCTTCTGCGCATTACGGCTATGCCACGGACCATACATTCGTATACCTAAAATGTGACGCGTTGCGAGTAAGCATTCGTCAGGGAGCCCTGAGAGCGCTGCTCGGTACCTGAACGGAAGAATATACAGCGTTGTAAATCTTGACGGGGGCTGGTTGACCGGGTACTCTTGTGTTGGCTTGCATGACGGAGGCAAAAAATGGTTGCGCCGTGATGGTGGTGGTGACCGCGAGAACGACGTCGGCGACAACGAGCACGTTCACGCACGCGACGTCGGACGCGCTTGTAATGAAAGCCACACGCGCGGTGGTAAGTAATGCGTACTAGTCAAGTAACAACGGTGTTACAGCTAAGTAAGTAAACGATAAGTACTCTCTACTTACAAGTTACTAACGTAGTGACGGCGGCTATCAAGCTTGGAGGCGCCGAATATTGACAGACGTCGTTTCAGACGTCTTCCTCGTCGTCCTCGACGATGTTCAACACACCCCGACCAGCGCAGTCGTATGGCGCATCTTCTACTAACTTCGGTGCTAGCTTCGTTGTAGACAACCCTCTGGCCAGCTCTGTCTACGATTCCGACGGGCTCGATCCTTGGAGTTCCGCACCCAGCCCAGCACCCCCACCTTTACCATCCATTGCTGCTGCAACCAGCACTAACACCCCTTCAGGCTTGGGAGGCGTCATAGGTACGTGATAAATCCATTTCAATCTGTCACTGCTTACAGTTTTCGAAGGGGAGGCAACCGTTCCCGCCATATACCATCAAGCCTTTGCTGCGGTGGACACCACAAATAGCGGGGAAACGTCTGTCGGTGGCTTGTCGCGTGTACTTGGAGCGTCTGGTTTACCTGCCTCTACTGTTGACAAGGTGCGTCTCAACATCTTTGGTTCCAGTCATACGTTCTCAAGTCTACCTAGATTGTCAGTCTAGTCAGCTCCCGAACGCGTGTGTCCAAGCTCGAATTCTTTGTCGCGTTGGCTCTTGTCGCACTGGCGCAGAGCGGAAAAGGCGTGTACATACATTCCTGTTTTTCAGGCTGCTGATTGTGTCCCAGATCTCAGCATCGAACGCGTCGCTGCTCTCGCACAAGAAAACGCTCTACCTGTCCCAGCTTTGGATTTAAACTCGTTCACGCCGTCTACTTCTGAATTTGGAGCTTATCGCACAACTTCTGACGTCCGTGCTCCGGTGCCCACCCGTGCATACACTACCGACGACCCTTGGAGCGTGGCCAAGGCACCAGCAGCGCCTGCCGTCGCGCCGAACGGAATCAATGGCGTGCCCTCCAGCATTTCTGGTACAGGCCTTCCCAGCAACTGGTGGCGAAAGCTCGAAACCGTGAACGTCAACATACTGGGTCAACAAGGCTTCATCTTGAATCGGTACCTTGTATATGAGGTCGCGACTGACGTGAGTCGACGTGCTTGTCGTAATATTCCTGACTGACCAGTGAATGCTGTAGCGTGCGCCTCCGGTTCCCAGACGCTATTCTGAGTTTGTGATTCTCTGGGATTGTCTTGTCAAACGTTATCCGTTCAGACTACTACCCGCTCTGCCGCCAAAGCGAATAGGACGTAAGTCTCTACCCTCCCATGTGCAGAGTCATACTGATTGTATCCCAGCGGATGAAAGTTTTATCGAACAACGCAGGTACGTAAACCTAGGCAATTCAAATAGCTATGTATTGAACAATCCTACAGGAGAGGCTTGGCTCGATTCCTGAACTTCGTCATGTAAGGTTGTTCTGATCATGCTTCACTGTTCCGGTACTGAGGTGTACAAGTAATCATCCTGTAGTCAAAGACGACGGTCTTTTAGCTGTTTTCTTGACAGAACCTTCCTTTGAAGAATGGCGAAAACATTCCTCAATATCCCACGAAGAAGAGTCGGCCAGCAAGCGAGTCGATCGAGTGGAAGAGATGGCCATACCTAGTGACTTGGAGGAGAAGCTCACGTATGTGCAGCATTTCGATATCGCAGTTGTTGCTCACATCTTGTTTTCCCAGTGTTGTTCGTGGAAAGCTAAGCATGCTCATCGAACACTGGCAGAAGGTCTGCATTCTCGCCGAACGCCTCATCAAGCGGCGTGAGGCCGCTGCGGTACGGCTCCTCCCTCCCTTAGCGCGGCGCCCCGTCACCATATCTCACCTCGCGTTGCCTCCTTTTTCTCTCGTACTTGCGGACGACGATACCGCATCCAACGAATCGCTTGCTTCCTCCGTGTTCTCGGGTCTCATGCATCCTGGCCGCTTGTTGCATCCGGACCTACAGGCGGACACGGCGCGATTGACCAACACGCTCAAGGCGCTGGTGGAGGTGAACAACCGATGCTGGCGCGGTGACGATTGCGAGCTATGTGGTGGCGTACGGCAGGGTCTCGCAACGGTTGCGGATCACACACAACGGCATGCGGATGTTTTGGAACATCGCGTAAGTCGTTTTGACGCGTATATAGCATGCTACCCTACTGACTGTAGTCGTTCTAGGCCCGAACTTTACTCTACTCTACACTGGAGGCACTGAAGGTTTGTGTGGCACGCCCTGTTTCACAGCCTATCCTCACGTTATCACAGGGTCAACGAGACTTGTACATTGCCACCCGTGACCTCTTTATTCGTCACGACAAGCTTTCCGGAGATCAAGTCGACAAGCTGAAGAGACGCGTGGAGCTCAACTCTTTGAAGCTGGAAGCGGTCAAGCAGGCAGCGAAGGATAACTGGCAGGTGGAAGCCGACAAGCTTGCTGGCTTGATCGAGAAGGACCAAGCCTCCATCGCTGCTGCGTTAAACCGAAGGGTGTTCATTCGAGCTTGGTGAGCCTCCAGACTGGATTGCTACCTTCCTTCTCTGATCAGTCCGTCCAGCATGTGGCACGAACTTCGTGTTGTGCTTCATAATAGGGAAAACACTCTGGTGACAGAGGCAGTCAAGACTTTTGCCCGGGAGGAACACGAGTTTTCGGAAGGCGTTACCCTCAACTGGAACTCGTTGTCCGAGGGTCTGGAGAGTATGCCTTTCGAGTAAGGAAGGGTCGGCGCTTTTGCACAGGAGGAAGGACCGGACACCGTGCACAACATATGATACCCTGCATGTATGAATGCTCTTTACGACGGATGTGCTTTTATGACCTTTCATGACTATTCTACCAGCTCCCTGTCTTGCTGCGTTCAAACGACGTACTCCCGGCGCTGCGGTGCGCACGGACCAACGGCGCTTACTGGTGAGACAAAATTGTGCGCAGCCCACGCCGGATTTCCCACGCCGTGTAATCTTGAACGATGTCGACCCGTGCACAGACTCTCCGCAAAACGACCAGGCAGAGTTCTCAGTCTCAGAATGAAGTAGCACAAAGCCAAAGTACAAAGCAAAGTGGAAGTACAGAGAAAGAAAACAGGGCAAATGGCGGCATTTCTGCACCCGCTGCCTCTGCGAAGCATAACGACGGCCCAGGCAAACGCGACGGGAAGGTGACTCATGGCAAGGGGAAGAAGGCCTACTGTCTATGTAGGCAACCTGACGATGGCACGCCCATGATACTTTGTGCCGAGTGCAAGGAATGGTACGCTCATTATCCCTGATTTCCGGTGATGATGCTGATGACCCCTGTCGTATTCTAGGTACCACTTCCGTTGTCTCAACCTCAACGAGCGCGACGCAGAGGATATACGTGAGTCTTTTGTGCGCTCTGTTCTGTTGTGGGATGCTGATCTAGCCCTTGACGATGCCTTACTCCTGCCTTTGCCACCGACACCATTCCTTCAATCACGCGACATCAACTACCGCTGGCATGCAGAGCTATTCGTATGCCCGTCATGCCACGAGAAGACCGGTCTTCGTAGTGTCAGTGAGTATCGTCAACCTCCGATCATGTTATGCTCGCCGTGTGTCCACCTTCGTCTCCCCTCCGTACGACGACTCTCATACCTGCTGGACTTCGCCGTCGTGTACGTCCGACAATACCATGTACCTTTGCGTGCTGTACCACCGATGTTCACCGTTCGTCCACCTTGCCACCCGTCGCGTAGAGGTAGAGCCGTGCTTGTCGCTGTCGCTGGCCATGACCGAATGAGTACGGTGTGCCAGCCCGAGGGTCGAGGATATCAACCGGCCTCGTGTCGATGCCGGCGCTGCCCAACACGTTGCGGCATGATCCTCGTCATGGAGCACTGCATTTTGTCGAAGTAGCTCCTGCGAACTGGAGATACAGTAATGATAGTGAAAGAGCTGCGCTCATCCTCACAATCCACGTCTTACGGACGTATTTCATGAGGGGTCGCGGAGGTGGACACACACGCATGTTGCATAATATTTCTTGCTTGTGGTAGACGAACAGCCATACTGACCAGCTTTGTCTATAGTGGAGTGGGAGGGTTCGGATGCTCTCGAAGCACGCAAGGAGACGACAGCTCCTATACGAAAATCATCAACACCTGCGCCACATCACGACCTCAGGAGGAAGCAGAATGTTGTTGTGGAGCTAGAGCCGCGGAAGAAGAAGCTTCGTCAAGTGAAGCAAGAAGAGGAAGCCCCTGAAGACTCGGTATCAAGTGATGATGGGAGCGAGGACGAATATATCGCAGAGAAGAGCGTCAAGCAGAAGGAAGTGGTGAAAACAAAGGGAAAGGTGTGTAATGTGCACGACTCGACTGACTAGTATCGCTCATCAGATCACTCATGCAGAGACGAGCGATAACGACGGACACGGAAAGCGAATCTGATGGCGGTAAGAGCAAGCCGAAGGGAACATCTGTAACAACGAAGAGGCTGCGCCGCCCGAGCACGACTGCCACAACTACCCAAACTCGTGCGATATCAACATCCACCTCTCCTGAACCGCGCATCCGCCGCCGCAAGTCGAGCGCCGCTGTCCCTAACGAGGCTGCACAGCCGAAACGCAAGAGAGCAGACACCCAGTCTAGCCAACGGCAGTCGTCTGGCGTGGGCGGAGAGGACGCCGCACGCAAGTATTGCCTCACCAAGTTGCAAGAAATCTTCTGCCAGATTTTCCTGCGATACCCTATTTTACCTGGAGTGACGGCTGCGGAGGGTGATGAAGGCGAAGGTGAGGCTGTTGTTGACAAGAAGCCTGAGGATCTGACTGAGGAGGAGCGGGAGCTGTTGGAGAGTCGGGCGAAGAAGTTCGCTGCGGAGTTGGAGGAGTGTATGTTCGAGATCTATGCTGAGCCAGATAAGACTGGCAAGCATGGAGTGGCAGCGAAGTACAAGTAAGTCCGCTGAGTCTTTCACTACGATGCTGTGGCTTATCGTTGTCTTGCTACTAGGGAATGCTTCCGCATGCTCTCGTTCAATCTGAGCAAACCAGATCGAGTCATCCTACACAAGCGGATTGCTGCTCAACATATCACGGCACGCGAGTTGTCCACTATGTCTTCCACAGATCTCGCCAACGAAGAGACGAAGGAGAGCATCAGGCAGGCGGAACAAGAAGCGTTGGAGCATTCGATCTTGAAGAAGACGCTGATGCCGCGCGCAAAGATCACGCACAAGGGTCTGCAGGATATTGAGGACGTGAATGGCGCCGCTGCGCGTGAGGAGCGCGACCACGAACAGGAAGAAGAGGAGCGCATCGAGCGCGAGCGGCTTGAACGACTCAAGTTGCAAGCTCAGCGCGCGCAAGCAGCGCAGGGCAGCGTACCTCCTGAATCACCAATAACCCCTCATGCGCCATGGGGTGGTCCGCCTGCAGTACCTGTTCACACCGGCCCGAGCGATGCGGGGTCGTCCCGGCCATCACTCAATCTTTATTTGCCCTCGCCCACCGAGTCCGCTCCCCCGCCTCCACCCGTCGAAGACGAGCTGAACCTGGCAGATCTCATCAATATTGACGAAGAACCCGGCCAGGAGGTGTCCATTTCATATGCGTCACCTATTCCGCATCTTCCTGAGAGCACACCTGTGGATCGCGAGGCATCTGCAGAGCAGCGCGAGGCCTCCGCTTCCGCCTCGCTCAGCCCGCCTCCACTCACGCCGTCTACCGGGTTGTCGCCCTTCGCATCGCGCGCGTTGTATCCAGATACTCCGCAACCGTCTTTCGACCTAAATGCGATCTGGACAGCTCCCACCGAGGCGCCAGCAGAGATCGCAACACATGAGCACGAGGATGAGCCGATGCACATCGATAGCGCCGATGAGATGAAGGCGTCATCTCCTGCTAGCGATCATGGCGGTGGTGAGGCTGAAGACCAGGACTTTGACATGTTCCTTGGCGGTGGCGAAGAGGAGCCTGAACCACCGCAGCCGAGTACACCGGAGACGCAGCGAACAGTGTTCGAGGGTCTTCCCAAGGTGTGGTCGGGCAAGGTAAGAATGCCACTATCGGAGCATAGTTCGCATTACTGACATTTGTTTTTGCAGCTGAGCATGCCATTAGATTCCACGATACCTCAGGAAGTCAGCGTCACTGCTCGTCAGATGGGTGGCAGGAGTCTCGGCGGTGACTCGCTGTCGTGGCGAGTCTTGTTCCCTGCCGATCACCTGCGGATCGACGGTCGCGTACAGGTGGACAAGTCTGCACAGTACCTGACGCAGATGCGCCTTAACCCGAATAAGGAGCTTATAGCTGTTGCGTTCTCGCCCGACTCTGAGCACAGCGTAATTCCTTTCGACACATTGGCGAAGCATCTTATCGCTAAAGGGTAAGTCGGCCTCTCGTGCATTTGTGTTTGCCAGCGATACTGATAACACGGTGTTGCTACTAGCCGCCATGGCCTTGTATTTCCTTGGGGGAACAGGCCTAAAGAACATCATCCAGGTCGCGAACTGTATATCGTCCCACTTCTTCCTTCTGAAGAGACGCCCGACTTCGTGGAACTTCTGGATGAACTCCGCCTTCCACCGGCAGGTGCACGCACACAAGCATATCTGATCGGCATCTGGGTACTTACCAAGGGCAAGCTTGTTGAGCCTCCGCCTCCCACTGTATCTGCACCTGCCCCTACATCTAGTGCACCCGGAGATGCGCAGCCAATTGTGCCAACTCCCCCATTCAATAATCCGCTTACGCAAACACCTGCTGAAGCGTCAGGGTCCGCAGCGCCGCCCAATTTCAACCCGAACGAGCTTGCAGCGGAGGTCGCGTCCCTCACGCCTGACCAGATTCAGTTGATGTTGCGCACGCTGACGGCGAACACTGGGCTTCCGATGCCGCAGGCATCCATGTTACCGACTCAGATGCCACAAAGGCCCGGTCCATCCCAGCCGCAGGTTTCCATCTCGCCTCAGCATCACGGTATGACACCGCCTCAACCCCCGCCATGGGGAGGAGCACCTCAAGGGTATCCGGCGCCGTATCCGCCAGGTCCCAGTCTGCCCGGGGGCCCGCCACCGATGGGTTTGCAAGGTCCGCCGCCGCCTGGTATGCAAGGTCCTCCACCGCCTGGCATGGGTCCATCGCCACCTGGTATGCCGGGTCCACCGCCGCCTGGGATGCAAGGCCCCCCATACGGGTCACCCCGGCGGTTCGACGAGCAGTATCCTTCTCAATCACCATATGACACCTCGTACGACCGTGGTGGCCGTGGTCGAGGGCGTGCTTGGGGCGGCCGCGGACGTGTGCAACAAGGGCAGGGGCAGACACCACCTCATGGCATACCGGGACAGGCGGAGAGGCTTCGAGATGCAGGCTGGCGAGGAAGAGGACGGGCACGAGGAGGGAATGGTGGACAGGGAGGGAGAGGGCAGTGGGGCGGATCGCCAGGACACCAGCAACAGTGGAATTGAATAACCGAACTCTAGGTAAAGGAGAATAATAAAGGAGAATAATAAATGCCGAAGCGTTTGGCCTTGGCGCGACGTTTTCCTCAGCGGTCTTGAATTGACAGCCCTGTGACCAAAGCGAATGAGGCCCAATGACACTTAATCCTGTTGCAGCGGCAGTGTACCATATGTCACGCTACGCTTAGTATTTTTCCTCCGATTGATATTTATGCACTGCCTCAAATCCAGTAACCCGCGGTTTCTTGATTTCTTGAAATGTCACGGCGCGCCATAAGCACATGCCACGACTCAACGAAATGTATGAGCCCACAATAATATCCCCTCTGCTTTAGATAGATCTACAAGACCGAACGAGATAGGGGTAGAGACGCCACGAAACCCAGACCTAACCATGAGCCCTTTCCGATTCGTTTTCACTTTGTACGATATGCCGCAAGCTGAGGGCGCCGTCCTTGACCATCAACCCGATATGAGTGCCCTTTTCGAACAACACGTCGCCAGTTTTCATCTTTCCCTCGGGAAGCACGAGTTTGTGGCTCTCATCCGTGCGTCTAGCGATGAGAGCGGAAAGTTCCAATACGCCAAGAGAGACCCCAGAGGCGTTGTCCGCCGTCCATGGCTGCCAGGAAAGTCTCAATGCCAGAACAAAAAGCGTGGCAGAGAAAAGTAGTCCCATGGTTGACTACGACAGGGAGTCAACTACTGTTCAAGAGAATTAAGCGCCACAGCACTGACCATGAGTCGAGAGACCTGTCGAACGAGGTGACGGCTCAGGATTCTCTGCAGGGTCAAAATACAGAGTACAACGCACCTGGACTAGATAGACCGCGCGGTCACACCGCCGTTGTGTTCACCCATGGTGCACCGTTTGAATGCCGCTGCCAATAAAATGATATGTCCAGCGCTGTAGGGAGACTTTTCGGGTCGATTCTCACCTGCCCAGTACACGAGAGCCAAGGCCTGCTGGAGAACATCCTCCAGGTCGGATAGGTGGACCGAGGACACAGCGCCAAGCCATTCCATTATATTTCTAGAGAATGAGACAAAAGGTCAGAAAGGTTGGCGACGAGGAAGGGCTATGCGGAGTACTTACTCTTCTAGTAGTGTCGGGGTGAAAGTGCCTGTGTTGACTCGGTCTGCGGTCATGATGGTCTTCTGGCTCCCATTCGCAGGCGGCGATCCGCAGTGACCCATGTCGACCAAGTCTTCGCTACGCTGTCATCGCTGACAGGAACGTTGTCGTTGGCTTGCGTGTCAACTGTGGTGCGGCCTGGTATGACTTGTATGTCACAGGCGACTATCTGCACCGTATCCACTTGCGGGTCACTGGCCGCTTTTTGAACACAGACCCGATTAGAACTCCAAGTATTCGCTCGAACGTATAATCTGGTGGGATGTACCGCAAGGTGCATCACAGACGGCAGGGTTTACAGTTGTCGAGGACTCGAGTTTCGCGGTGTGCGAATCTGCGTCCGCGACGAGCGGTATAGTCGTTGACACAAACATGACAATCGGCGAGGCAACGCTGGAGTTCACGGGGCTGGCATTCACAATATTCAGTGTTTGAATAGCTTAGCAGGAATTGATCAGTTCGTGTCCAGTTGCACGGAACACGGACTCACCTGGCGATATCTCAATGTCTTGAAGATTGTTGCCAACGTGGTACGTGTATGTAAGACGACCATCGGCATGCAATGTGGCGCCATGCGAACTCTGGACCAAGTCATCGATGGTCTGACAGGCTACATGAAATCGCACTGCATTTACGCCTGCCTTCCCGGCCAAATTGGACTTCGTGGGCAAGTCATATATGGTGTTTTCTTGCAAGCCAAAGGTGGTCATCACTGGATCAAGCATAGACAAGACACTGAGGACGAGGTGGGCGTCTTGCATGCTGAGAGTACGAAATTAAAACGATTCAACGGCGATGGCAAGACTGGCTCACTTCTGCGGCTGGAGCTGGGTAAGACAGGTGGTGGTCATGGACAATGATGCCTCTTTGACAACTTGGAGCGAGACATTGATAAGACCGGAAGTGGTGGTGTGGAGTCCAGCGATGCAAGTCAGATATAGCAGGATAGCAAAGACCTCCATTCTATTGATAGGCAGCTTTCTTTGATTCTAGAGAGCCATGACGACGCCACCAAAAACCATCCACGCGGAATAGCTGGTATGCAGAGCAGAAAGTGTGACTTCGCGATGGAAGTATCTGCCAGTGGCAAGGCGTTGTGTCACCCACTGCAAGAGAGCCGCGTACAGCTACACAACGATGCACTCAATTCATTGTACATTTGGACCAGCCGGACTCACTTACTAAGAAGACGGCGACTGGTAGAGACGTGATCATAAAATGTAGCCCCACTGATACGCCAGCTTGGATGACGTGACGCTTCCAGGCCCATATAACGAAGAGGATATAGACCGCAAGGGGGAGTGCATGCAGAAAAATGCACCCCAGGCAGGACAGAAAGGCAAAGTGTCGTCGCAGAGCATGTTTCTTCGACACATGTAGGGCGGCGTTTGGTAGAATATCAGAGTCGCCAGGGGTGTTGCCGGGCATATTTGCGAAAGTCTTGAGGAATGGGGTGGAATATTGCAGTGTCCAGTAAATTTGACGTTATATGGCCGGGGCGAAGCTTCGAAGGCCTGCGGACTTGGCGAGGATGATGGAGCGCCTGAATCTCATGGCGTTAATATAATCATGGACCCCGGCAAATTTGTTGAATAAGCCCGCCGATTTGTGCATGCCATTATTGCGACGACCCATGTGGTACGGGCGCCATCAACAAAGTAGCGAACGACAGTGAAATGATCCTGTCGGCTCCGCTCTATCTGAAAAGTTGATGTGCTGACTCCACTTTACGCGCAACTTCTAGTCCGATAAACAGTGAGTACGCACATTTCTGGTGTGTTCTGCTGGGACCTGTTGATATGTCAACCTAGGGGAGGGTTATGAACGTATCAGCGAACGTGGTATTCGACCGTCGAAAGACAGACCTTCAACAGCGTGATCATATCTCATATTAATACGCCTTGTTCTGCTATGGGTATCCAGCTCGCTATCGCTGTTTTCATTACCGGACCGAAATTCACAGGCCTTCACAGGACCCGAACAAGTCACTACAATCGTTCAGTCATGGGCCCGGAAATGGTGCGAAGCGCGCCTCCTCACCCACATGGTCCGTTTCTTCATCAGGTAACGGGGTAGCATTTCTCGCAGCCGTGCTTAAGGGAATCGACACTTGATGTGTAGACTGAGCTACAAGGTCCAGGCAAATCTCGAAGTATATACGTACTTAGAGATGACGGCAGGCGATATCATTACGGCGTTGGATGCGTGCCCCACCAGCGACTTGCGATCCTCGGATGGTTTCTTGATGCACGGTCAGCTGTGAGGTACACTTTGGTGTGTGCATCGTCCTACGTTGTGGGGCCTAATCAATGAAAGTGCGCTGATTGAGGAGGGTGAACTACACACGTCGTTTCAACCGTTCCATGTGTAGAATTCAGTGGCAGTCCCATCGTACTTGCATCCGGTGGGACGGAGATGCTGCGCGTTAGCCTCGCGCCAGATGCTTCAAGTTAAAAACTCCTCGCGAGCGAGATTCAGCATCCCTATCTTCGACAACAGTGAGTCCTTGACGTCGCCAGGTAGATCATGCCGTACATGCAGGGCAAGGATCCGCTTGAGCTGGCGGTCAGCGATCTCCACTTGCATCTCCGCTACATCCCGTTGAACATCCAAGGTTCGAGAAAGAGCCGCAGCCTCCTCCCGCCGACTCGACGAGCGCAACTCTCCGACGAGCGGACGCGCCAACTGCACGGGCGACCCGGAGAGCTATTGTAATCGTTTCCGAGTCAAGGCATGCAAGATCTGTGGAATGCTATACACAAACAAAGTAATAAGTGCGGTGCTTTCTTCACTACCCGGAGAGAGATTCGCATCCGAATCCTCGGGTTTCCAAACCCAACACATCCTAATACCACGCGATAGACCCTGTGACGCCGGACGTGGCGACCGAAATTCGGACGATGAGGCTTCGTATGCCAGCATACGTGCAGAGAATGCTAAGTGGAGGTGACAGATGAAGACGAGTCCGGAGCACAAGGGGGAGTATGGAGGCAGAGGACGGTTGGCAAGAATTCAAAGGGGCGGTCATAATGGTTCAGAGGCAGGTAGAGTGCAGCTGACCAGATTATCACTCTCAAACTCGTGGTATGTAGCCGAAAGAGAGGAGGATACGACAGAGAGCAGATACTTGGAGCGCCCGAAGAGTTTTTGAATCTGATGGGACGCCAAATACGAACAAATATCTCTCGAACCAGCAGACGTATCTAATACGCTAGGCTCATCCTACAAATGAGGGTGAGACCTTCAAAGCGTCGGGAGAGCCGTCATATCTGAGGGCCTGGGAACAAACACCTGTTGAGCTATGGCGTTATATACCTGACAAGACGATCAAGGCAGTAGCCGAGGCGTAGATCAGCATGCCGGAAAGGTACACGCGTGAAAGGCACGAGAAATATCCGTCATACATTTGGCCCGGATGCCTGGAAATAAGAAGACGGAGTCGTGAGGAGGACAACTCAAAGGTCTGGATCTCAAATTGTCCCGTGCTTAATGTCGTGCCACCATAAGGAGGGTTGAAACTGAAGTCTGTGGGCCGGAGTTAGGTGACTTGCGTGTCCTCGCACTCGTCTGGCTGATATGAGGATTGGATGTTGTCAGCGCCGTCAAATCACTCCATTGGCTCGCGACACCGACACGCATCTCGCACGCATCTCTCGAGAACTGCTTCGTCGCAACAGGGGGAACTTGGTTGGTGCACATTTACCGTATATACAGCCCAGCGGACATTTACCCAACAGCCGATTGCGGGACCGTGCAGGCTCCAGGGTTGGGATCCAATGTGTATCGGAAATCCGCGCCGCTGAAGTCGCCGTTTCCACCCTAAAGGTTGATCCAGTCAATTACCCGAGTAAGCAGAAGAAATCCATTTATGCTCACTGCGGGACAATTTATTGCAATGGTGAAAAGTATAGCTTCGCAATTCGCTTGGGAAGGTGCGCTCTCGTCCGCCGAAAAGTTCTCGACGGCGAAATCACCTAGCAAAGCAGCAGGAAAGTTAGCCAGTTACTCCATCAATCGCGGAAACGCCTACACCGAAAACCACCACTGGTGCTGAAACAACGCTGCATGTTGTCCTGCGCCGGAACCTATGATAAATTAGCGGTAGCCATGGGTTTTGTTGATGTCCATTCGCGCGGACTTACCGTAGCTGTGTCGACAGAATCACAGAAAGCGCTCACGAAGCTGTCACAGTTTTCTTGGATCCCGTTGTTGAAACAACCAGTGTTCTGCGCGATGCATAGCGGCAGCGCGCCAAAAATTATGGCTCCAACCACAAACTGCAACGATGCCGATTAGCGCATACGAGTCACGACAATGAAGATCTTGAGTAGGATCGTACTAAGTGTCCTCTGATAAACATTATGGGCTGGATGGAGTGTTGGAGTACTCAGGAGCTGCTGCAAATCTCTGAGATACCAGAAAAGAGGATCTTATATAGTCAGAGACTCATTTAAGCTACGATTATGGCAATGCCGCACACCTGAAGCCACACACATACACCGGCGGGTGAGCAGACTCCGCGGGTGCTATGCACCCTAATTTCCACCACGCGCCATGCTGACGAGAGGTGTCGATTCTTCGCTTGTACCTTGTAGCCATAGATCTGTCAGTATTTCCCGCAGAGCATCGTCGCGAAGACGAATACAGAAACAAGTTCTCGACGGAGGGACAGCATCCGACGCAGCACGAGACCGTGAAGCGCTATACAAGGCTCCCTAAAGACACGCGGAAACAATAGAGCTATATCGTCGACTGTATGCAATAGTGTGTACGCGTTGAAGCCAGGTGATCGTCGGGAGTCTTGAGGTCCATCGGCCCCATGAGCGACATCGAACGTGCGTCATGCTGCATTCACGGGGTGGTGCTGCGGTGCTGGCAGCAATACTGTGCCTAAATTGTGAGTAACATGATGCCTCCGACTCAATTTCAGTACATACGTGTGGACAAAAGTCAAAGCGACGCGTTATCTCACGCGAAAGTTCCCGCGCCTGTCACAGCGTACTCCCGTAGATCGTCAGTGTGGATCGCTTCGTGGGCCTGAATGCTGCGAACACACGCCGATGGCTTTAAATCAGCCCCGGGACGAATATAAAAGGGAAGGTCGACCCGCGATACGCGTTCTTTCCGTCGAACATCGAGTCAGCCAACGTTCACCATTGGTCTCATGGCCCGTCCTAAACATATGTCACCGTCAGATTGCGAGTGCGTGAAGAGTCTTTCTCTGAGTACGGGTGGCACACCCATGCATTTGTAAGTCGTCAAGGTGTGAATTTAGGCGCACTTCCGGGGAATAAGGTGCCCACAGTGGGCTCGGATACGGACATTCGGGCTTGGAGGCGGAGGTTACTAGGAGGATTGCACGCGCGAAGAACGAGAAACCTGGCCGAGGATCGAATACCTGCTTGTCATGAGTGTGTACACGGAGTGTGGACTGGGCTCGTGGACCCAAAATCACGTGCGATTCGCGCTGAAGACATCGGAAGGATGGTTCAATAGTATGAACACAAATAAGTACATCGCACCCTAACCAATCGCAGTCCACGTACTCTCATGATAAAAAAGCAAGTCTCTTTTGTACGAAACGTGCAGATCGTGGTAGTAAGCAGTGTGTTCTAGCTCGTATTAAGCGTCCAGTCGTTGTTCGTTATGCGGGCAGGAAACCTTGTTGGTTTATTGTGGTATGGAAATAGATTGACCCGCGATGAACACTTGTTACCGACTTTGGGTGATATTGCGACAGAATACCGTACCCGAGCTGGGCACTTACTCGACGATGGGGTAGAGGGAGCAGCCGGGGAACCTCTCCTTGATGCGCTGCTCGAGCCAGAAGTACGGAGTGACGTACGTCATATCCGTGTCATCAGTCGGACCTCCACCGCCCGTAAGAATCCCGATGATGCGCCCATCCCTGCCAATGACGATCGCGCCAGAGTCTCCAGGGGCGGAGAACTTGTTGTTCTTGATGGACGTGTCGTAGCCGAGGACGACGTACTCCTCGGAAACCTGGTGGATGCCGTAGTCGGTGCAGCGAGTAATCGACTTCAAACCGTTGACGCGACCAAAGGTAGTGCCAGTCGAGCGGCCATTCTTGACGGCGAGCAACGTCTTCACGTTGTAGACGTCGAGATCCCGAGGAGCGTGGAACTCGGACTCGGGGACGACGCCTTTGATCTGGACGAGGTCGTCCTCGGGCTCCTGGAACTTCTGGCGATCTTGAGGCTGAGGGAACATAAGGTCTGCCCACTCGACAATCCCCGTATTCCCGCCTGTGGATGTGAGAATAACGCGTCAGTCAAAGCAAGAAAAGTAAAAAAGGACGAACCGACGTAAAGCTTGTTCCCGAGGAACTTGTCCCAATCAACCATGTCCTCGTCCATCAAGATAAAACTCCAGTCGTTGGTGAACTTGTGCTTGCCGATGCCGACCTCGATCTTCTCGCAGTGCAGGACGTGGCCGAATACACGCTGCGCAAAGGTGGTGCGATACTTGGTAATCTCGGTGTGGAGCTTGTCCGCCTCCTCGATCTTGTTCTTGACGGCGTCGATCAAGTCCGTGAACTCCTTACGTCTCTTGGTCACAGTGGCAGACTCGCCCTGTACCGGCTCCCCAAGCCTCTTGCGCTGCTTCTCCCAACCCGAAACGGACACGGCCTGGTCGCCGATGAAAATCATAAGAGCCTGGACGGCGGCATCAAACGCGCCGGTACCGAGGAGAACGATATTCTCCCTCGCCTGGCCCTCGTTCTTGCGAGTGTAGGTCTTGTTCTCGAAGAGGGGAGGCGGACGAGAGACGTGGGCGCAGGTGAGGAGCACAGCGCGCTTGTCTCCCTCCTCGCTGCTGAGGCGGTAGAACAGACCGCCGGTCCCCTCGAAATGAGGAGACTTGAGGGGTGCGATGGAGAGACCGAGAATGTGCGTGAACGCCTTGCGAAGGCCGGCGATAGAGTCGAGGAGGGGATCGAATTTCATGAGCTTGGGACCAGTTCCGCGACGACGGTACACGGACTCGATGAGGGCAACCTGGATCTTAGGGAAGCCGGCAGCGCGGAGGATCTCGTCGACGGCGTTGGCAGCCGTCACAGCAGCATCGTACGCAAGGGAGCCGGGCCTGACTCCAATCGAAGTCGCAGATGAGAGCCGCCTCCCCAGTGTTGGCGTATGCGAGAGGGTTTATCGCGTTCCAGTCGACCTGGAGCTTGTCGAGGACGGCGAAGATGGCCCAAGAGATAGAGCCCCAAGTAGGCTCGATGCGGTGGTAGTGGATAGGGCGAGCGGCGCGGACTAGCTTCTGCTCCTCGATACCTTCGCGTTCAGGCCACGCCGGCCCCGTCTTATAGATGCACGGCGTCCCAGACCCGTGAAAGTCGGTGTAGATGTTATCGTACGTGTCGGTGAGCCTGGTCATCTCGTCGGTGACCCTTGGAAATGACTCTGTTCAGATGCTCGCGCGAGAAAAGGAAGCCTTTGGCTCTGCTTCACAGGACAGGAAGCTGCATCTGAATGAAAGGCCGGTGAAACACGTCATACAAGAAGAGAGTAGGAGCAGGCCAGAGTATATAGTCCAACGGAGGTCGCAGGCGATGCAACTCGAGCGGCCTTTTCGCGGAGGAACGACAAAACACGTGGCTGTCGCGCGACGATAACGCCACCAAGTTGATCGTCAGCCAATCACATCACAACCGTGATGCACACTGGCGGTCAACACAGTCACGAGCATCCTCGTTCCTCTGTTCAGGCTTTCAGGACATCGACAGCACTGCGCCGGGATAGACTCTGACATTGCCATTGCGTTTCATACTGCAGGAAAAGTCGATGCCAGCCGCAGACTGCAGTCATATCCCGAGGAACCACGACCAAATACACTCTGAAGCTAAAAGCCATGACCTCTCCTGCAAGCTGATGTTATCACCGTCGCCGAGGGTTTGATTGGGTTCACTCTACTCCAGAGCGGTTACTCTTGCCACTCGTAGATCCCGAACTGGTAGGCTCATGAGTCTACGGAATTAGGGTAAGTGCCATGTTCGTAATCGGGAATGTCACTCCTTGCATCTCTCCTCTACATATGCTCGAGGCGAGTATATCCGGTCGCAGAGTAAACCTATCAGAGTGGTGAGCGCTTTTATGACTCGTGTGTTGGACGTTTCTGATTAGGTGCAGATACTGAAGATCCGTGATAGGTATTCCGTACATCCCAAAACGTGGCATCAGCCCTGGACTCTCAAGGGTAGCTCCCTGGAAAATCGGTGACGCTGTATGGCAGCCATGACTTGCACAATGCAAAGGGTCTCTCTGCGCTTCTGTACCCGCTGAGTAGGCGGGCTGGCGTATGTATAAAGTAAGTACACAAGTAGTGTTTACTTGTGTATCGCCCGTTTCACATACCACCCTCTGTTCATCAGTATGGAGCCAGCCCCGGGGGAACTGGCGACCCATGTCAATCATTTCTATGTTCTTTTTCCCAGGTCAATTGCCTCCTGTCGTCAGCGCATTCTTAGCCGGCTGGATGACAACGCTTCAGAGCTGTGCAGTTGTCGTATGTCTTAGGTCTCGTTACTGTATCGTCGTTCTGATTTTACCTAGTCAGTGTTGATTGCTGGCATTGAGGCTCAAATCCTAGGTACCATGGGCATGGCAACAGTCGGGGAATCGACCAGCAGAGCCCTTCTGACTCTGACTTGGCTCGCGTTCTTCATGGCCCTCGGTGCAACCATGTCATCTCTCATCCTGACTCAAGAGCTTGCCGTTGTTGCGGTTCGAGCAGCTAAGAGAAGCGATGACCCACTCAGCAACGTCAGTACTTTTGACGGGTCGCTCCCTGCATTGATATCACGATACAACAATAATCGGCAATCGTGGCGATACATTTCGTACCATCGTGCGTAACTTCTTTGCGCCCAGTTTTCTCGTTGTACTCACTGTTATGAACACAGTGCTCTTTATGCTAGTGGCGGGCTACATCTGCCTCGTTGCCCAGCTGGGGACGTACGTCTGGTACCAGGAGCAGACAGTGATCAAGCGATCGATGATCTTTGTTGCCATATTCACCTCCCTCCCTCTCCTCGAGCTCTTCCCGTATCGAGCACTCCGGTGATGTATATGAGCTTCGTCCGAGTATTTTTCTTCTTATATTAATGTAGAACTGTCACGATGCTGCGCCACTATTTACCAACGGCACGATTAGGACTGCGGCAGAGCGACCTCATAACCTGCGATCACTTCATGAACGGTATATTTGAGATCCAATACAAAGTTGTCATTAACAATACAAGAAAATGCCCATGCCCATCGTACACAAACACTGCACTCTATCGTGCCTAATCTAATGCCCCATTACCATTGCAGTAGTCGACGTTGCCAGTGACTGGGTTGCCCGCCCACGCCGGGAACGGGTTTGGTTTTCCTGATGCTCCGAATACGGCGAACGACAGGATGAAGATCATAACTTGCGCCCCACCGTCCAGCGCACCGCCAAGAATATAGTTGTATTTCTTGAACCAGCGCGGGTGGTATTGCCGCATGTACCATTGAGAGAGTATGCCGACAATGATGGTGCAGAATATGGGAGAGTTCGTGCCCGCGCTCATCCATGATGAGTACTGAAAGGTATTGTAAGCCCTTAGAGCAGCAGGAGAAAGATGCGATCGGACATACCTGGTAAATAAGTGGAAGCATGATGTCGTTGACGTGGAGTGGTCCAATCTTCTTCCAACGCTAACATCGCAAATCATGTCAGCCATCGCAGACGGGAAAACCTAGCGAGAGACAGACGTACTCTGCCGATAAGCCACTGCAGGAGAGTTGGCCCGATGCCGATGAGCAAACCCATCGGGATGATGAAGTAAGGGCCGCCCGGTCCGTATAGCTCCTTCGCCAGAGACCATGTCACGGCGGCGCTGTTGAGACTCTGTGTGTATTGCCCGGACTATATGCGCCTAGTCAGTAAAACGCAGGACAGATCGAGTGCGGAACACTTACCCAAACATTGGTACCCATAGGATCGAGGAGAATTTCTCTTTGGGCATCGACGATTGACGACATGACCGCTGAAGATGGGTCCGGTAAGCACCATGTCCTACGCGATGGCATCACCTATGCTTACCATAGTTCACGATTGCGCCGAGAATAGTTCCATATACCTGGGTGAGGAACATGACCTGAGGCGGAATTTTCAGATATTGGCCCATCTTCAGGTCACCAGCGAGACCGATGGATGTCGAGACGACATCGTGACTCCACATAGAGAACTGCGCGACATATTTGAGCAAGCGAAACGAGGAGGACAGTCATCGAAACGCACGTATAGATTGGCAACAGGGCGACCGGGGTTCACTGCGCCGGCTACCATCTTCATCAACTGGTTCGTGGCAATACCGTTGCCCATACGCGCGTAGAGCAATGTGGAGAAGGGCGTGATGAAGCCTGCGAGAGCGAGTCAGACAGATCAACATGATCGAAAGCAGCCGACGTACCTCCGAGAATCAGTGAGATGATGTATGCCCACCAAGGGAGGGTGGTCTCGCCCTTGAGGACGACGATCAGCCCTGTATGCATATAAGCGTCAGTAACGTTCAAGTGCGAGGCCACAACGATACGTACCGGCAAAGAAAGCCAAAACAAGCAGGATGGCGTACCACCACCACGGGGCTTCCTTGTACTTTTGCATCGCTTTCCAGTGGGGGTCGGGCTGCGATCCAGCGCGCGCCTGCTTGAACGAGTCTCTGACGTATGGGCCCCAGAACAAGATGCAGTGCGTGATGAGTCCGCCGATGGCAAGGTTCTGCGTGAGGTTACTCCACGCGTTGGAGCCTAGCTACAGTCAGCGACAGAAGAACAAGATCACGAAGCCGCACTAACCGGTCAGGGCGGGGAGTCCAATCTCGTTCAGCGCAGTCTGATTAAGAGTAAATGTAGTGCCGAAAACGGCGGATTGTTGGTATCGGGTGCCGTTGTTGTTGAATAGCGAGGTGGAAAGCATTGGGAAAGCGAGAGACTGTGGTCAGACGTAGTCAGTCAGTGAGCTGTACTGACTTGACGATACGAAGAACTCACATTCCAGACGTTAGAATAATAGATACCCATGATAGCGATATAACAGATTGCCATTCCGAACCAGGAATTAGCTTGTTGGGTGAGAGGATATGCCATTGCGCTGCAAACCATCCTTCGTAAGCCCATTGAGACGTGATGAGTACGGGGTGGAACGTACGTTGATGTGATATACTGCCAATCGAACCCGAAGGAGAAGAATCTAGTCACATTCTACCGTTAGAGACAGAAAATGTCGTGCAGAAAATTTCATACGTACCCAAGACCCTCATTACCGTCAGTTCCGCCGAAAAGGTTGGTGATGACATCTCTGGCGCCCGAGGACACATGCTGCGTGGCGAGGCACACAATATTCACACCGTTGAGGAGCGGGAAGATGTATGCTGGGAAGATTTCGTAGACAAACATGCCGGTGAATGCCGTCCAGAACAGCTTCACGCGCTTATGGTTCGATTGCGTGTCGAAGTGGAGGGCTAGATAACTTGTTAATTTATTATTGGACGATTTACGGTGCACGGGATCTCACCTTGGAAAATTGCGACAGTGGGGAGGTTCTGTGTACGGCACGAGATGAGCTCAAGGCCAACTAAGGACAACATGGGAGGCTTACAGCCCAATAGACCATCTCGCTTGGGTAGACGGTGAGTGGTCGTAGTAGACCGACCAGGCCATAGCTGTAGCCCTTGGTCAGCGAATGCGTTGATGCCAGTCTGATGGAGGAGCTCACCCGAAGCACGCAGTAGAGAATGTGGCCAGCACGGCGGTTGTTGCATGTACGTGGGTGTCGTAATAAAGCTGCGAGAGTCGTCAGAAGAGGTGAGGCATAGTAACGCTGAAAAAAACGCACTCGTTGCACAGCAAAATTCTGGACAGAGCTGCTCCCGTAGGCAGCAGTTGAAGCCACAAGAGAAGCAATAACATGCTACAATGGGCCCAAATCAGACGACACATGGGACATGTCAAGACAAGTGCGCACCTCTTTTAATTTAAATGGCCCCGGGTTGATAAAGTGGATGATACCGCCAAATCGTTCGAAGCGTGTTCCTTCCACCGAAGACTTGCGTGGAAGGAAGTGGGCCCATGCCTCGCCGATTGAGTAAATCAACAGCAGCAAGAAGACCGTTGAGACGGTGACTTGAATGGGCTTGAAGATATAGATCTGGGCATCAAAGACGATAAGCCAGCTGCATCAGAGAGATAGCAATGTTACATACCTGGCACAACGCCGCACCAAGTCCGGCAAATATAGTACCTAGGACGGCCGAGCGGAAAGTCAAAGCGGCGTCACCGTCATCTCGTGTGGTGAGCAGATGCCGCGAGACGTCGTTGCCGTCGACGATCACACGCTCGCCTTTAACGAGGTGCTCGTTGTCGACATCCTGGCCCTCCTCGAAGGACCCCGACTCGGTGCCGTAAGTGGAGCCCGCTTTCTCGCCGATCTCTTCGATATTGTCGGACTGCTTTTCCTTGATGTCGGACTCCGTGTGATCGAGAGTGGGAAGGACAGGGGACGTGGCGACCTGCTCGTGATGAGACATGGTGGTGAACGAGGCTCAGAACAGGAGCGTTGGTGTCTTCTGTCGGTCCACGAGTTCGAGTATAAGTATCTGGGTGCTACTGCCAAACTCCGCCTGCAGGTGATGGACCGAGGAAGGCGACATCTTGTGCGATTTCATCTGATTCCAATTACTGAGAAACTAGACAGGTGAACATGAGCGTGAGCAAGCACGGTGAAACTTTGTACAAACGCACCATCGCGCTATGAGTGGTGCAAGCATCGGCTTGGTCTAGCGGGCAGTACTCGCAGGGCCCGCTGCTCCAGGCGATTTCGCGTTTATTACCTGCAATGACGGAATCGCGTGCTGTGTGAGCAAACGCATGGACCGAGGACTGAATTGTTAATGTCTGGAACGAAAGTGTAAATTTATTGGCGCATCAATGGGTGTATATTGACCGGACCTTGGAGAAGAGGATTATCCACTTTCCCCAGACATCACCGAGGAATACAAATGCTCCGTCGACGACAGCGAGCCAATGGAGCAAGGAACACGTCTTCGGCGACTTACAAGTTGCAAGAGATTGTAGCACATGGTCGCGAACGGAGTCAGTTCACTTTTTTTCTCGTCAAGTTCGCAAGAACACCGGCTCTCCTGGACTTAAGACGTAATGTTAGCATTTGAGTTTCTGGGACGTTGAGAAGCACAGGGTGATAGCGCATCTACGACGGGGCCTGCGGTCCCACGAGTGCATGGTAGGAAGGTTGGTGGCAGCATGGCTTCAGGGCACGGGAACGTTCGTCGCTTGATAGTAACTGATTGCCGCTCAGAAGATCGGGAGATTTGACGCCACCGCGGCCAAGTCCACCCTCTTTCTAGAACCTCCACTCACCGTTTCGAAAAATGGCGCACTTGCGAATCTGAGTCGTTCAAAGCCAAGCGGGATGTAATTTGCATTCGCGTCGTAGCACAATCGTATGTAACAGGATTACGGCGTCATATATACGGCACTACAGGTATGTACTAATAGTGGGTGGAGTCACGAGAGGGGATGAGTAGGAGATCAGGAGCTATGGGAAGGGGATGAAGCTGCCAAACAGTGTCTTTGGTGTGCGATGAGGAACAGGTGCAGAGCGCATGTAGGGGCGATGGTATAACAATACAGTGTACAAGTGCAATATCCACAGCAGATCGAAGAGGAGTGAAAGTGAGGAATGAGCCTTAGGAATGCGAAGATCAAAAAAAGACAGATAGGAAAAATACTTCATACAAAGCACGACAAGCGACAGGCGAAAGCAGGTGAGACGGACCACTGATCATTGCACGACGCAACCTCCTTTATCAGACTTCGAGTCGTGCTTCTTGTCGCGCACGGTCCCACGGGGCATGTCCCCGGGAATACTGCCGCTCGCGGTCCGTGCCTCGTCCGCGCTGATAAACGACACGCCCGAGTACGAGGTCATGCGCGACAAGCGGCGGTCAGTGCGCTCCCCCACCGACACGTCTGTCTCTACGATCGAGATCGCCGACTGGCGCACGGTGTCCGGCCGCATTGACGTCGCAATGCTCTCTGCCGCGGTCGCTGCGCTGCGCATGCTGGACGACGGCGGCGACGGGCTGCCGCTCGCGATCGAGGACGGTCGCTCCTTGGGCGGCGGCGGCGGCGGCTGCTGCGTGTTGCGCCTCAGGATCGACGTCTTGCGAGACAGAGCACGAGACGGTGGGCTGGCAGAGCCGGAAGGTTGCTCGGGATTGCTATGGTTATTGTTATTGTAGAACGACTTCGTGCGCTTGAACGCGGATACGACGCCCTTAAAGGCGGTCGGTGGGTGAGCAGGGGCTGGAGCGGGGGAGGATGAGTAGGGTGAAGAGTGTACAGAGACGTCAACGCTGGTCCGAGAGGACATGCCGCCGTCTGACATGGGCGTGCCAGGCGTTCCGCTTCCTCCGGCATGCGCCGCAAGGAACTCGAGAGGGTTATTGTACGGGCTAGTAGGCGTCCCGTGCTCTGCATACTGAGCATAGAGCAAGAGCTGGGAGCGGAGGTCGCAGGTTGGCGCGGCGTTGGGTGCACATCGGCTATGGCAGATAAGGCTGCACTGTTCGCAGAGAACGGCACTGCGCTTGACGTTTTGGTTGCATACGCGGCAGATGACGGCTGTGACTCTCGTCAGCAAGGGCGTGGTACACAGAGGGGCAAAAGCGAACTTACGCTTCCCGAAAGTGGTCTTCACGAATGAATGCTCCCGAGGTGAGATAGTCTCGACATCGCTCGAAAGGCGTGCTCTGGGCGAAGCGGGCACGATGTCTGGTGTCGATCTGTCCGGCTCCGCCATCTCGATCTTGGACAAGTAGCGAATAACCTCGGACTTCTGCAGATCAGCGCTTACGCGACGGAGGAACGGGATGCTGTCTTGTGGGCGGAGATCCTGCAGAAAGGTTATCAGTAACCAATATGCGGGCTGCAATCAAGAGACCGGGACGCACCTTGTGAGCTCCCCAGTTCTGCTTGAGCCACTGGTGCTCGCAGAGCACCTCGGCGCTGGGGCGTTTCGCGGGATCCTTGTTGAAGCATTTCTTGAGGAAGTCTTTCAGCAGGTCGGAGCAGCCTTCAGGGAGCGGCGGCATCTCGTCCTCGACGATTCGGAACATCACTGCCGCGTCATTCAACGGATTAGCCGAAGCACAAAGACACAAATCGTGAACAGAACGCACCAGACATGCTGTTCGCGATATCACCGTACGGCGGGCGCCCGGTCAGCAGTTCGATGACCGTGCACGCCAAGCTCCAGATGTCCGACTTGGTTGACGCGCCCTTGAGCTCGATGACCTCGGGCGCCATCCAGTTCGGTGTGCCCGCGACGTCCTTCTCGCGCTCCATCGCGCGCAGGTTCAGCGAGACGCCAAAGTCCGAGAGCTTCACGTTCCCGTTCTTCGTCGTGAGGATGTTCGCCGCCTTGAGGTCGCAGTGCACGACATCGCTCTTGTGCAGATAGTGCAGCCCCTCGAGGATCTTGACTACGTAGCCTGCCACGAGCCGCTCGTTGAGCTTGCCGAACGCCTTCAAAGTCTGACCTAGTGAGCCGTTCTCCGCATACCTAGGCATTGTGTCAGCGAGAAGGACCGTGGAACGGCGAGAGACATACTCTAGAACGATGCTGAGGGTGTTCTCATCCCTGGCCATGCCCTCGTACTTGACGATGCTTGGGTGCGAGAGAGACTTGACCAGATCTACCTCCTTCATCAACTGCGAAATCTCGTCTTCCTTGAGCCCTTCGAGACCAATGCGCTTCACAGCGACCATCTGCCCGGTGTTCAAGTTGAGAGCCCGGTACACCGCACCAAACTGACCACGTCCAATGCAGTTGCCAAGTTGCTACCGCCACGTCCATCAGTCCGTGCCACCGAACACACATATAACGACACTTACGAATTGAGTCGGCGGCTTGCCCTCTTCCCTTACAACCAAGGTCTGTCGCACAGCACTTCCCTCCGGACGGTGCATCAAATCGCTCGCACTCGCGTTCCCAGACCCCGCGCCCAAGCTGACCATACTCTCAAACCTTGACCTTCTCGGCTTCGCCCCCGCATCGTCGTACGACTGCGGCCGCGGCCGCCTGCGCGCGCTCGCGCCGTCCACCTCGCTCTGGAAACGCCCCCGCGGCAGCCTCGGGCGCTCGTCCGACGACGAGCCCCCCGACGGCACCTTCGCCAACAGGTCCGGCGGGAAATGCACACCCTGCGGCGGCGTCGAAATCTCCCCAGAGACCGTGCGCGGGAACGGCACCGGCGTCTCCTCGCTCGTCGGCGACCCCGGCACGGGCGAGTCGTCCGAGTCCGTGCGCGGGATGTAGATGCCGTTGCGGTGCTGGCTCGTGCGGCTCGTGCGCCGAATCATGATCCTGCGCGGCGGGCTCGCGCTGCCGTCGGGGCTCGCGTCGCGCGGGCGCAAGGGGTCCCTAGGCAGGAGCCCCGCCGTGTCGACGCTGTGCCGCGCGCGGTGCGCCACGCCCGCCCGCTTCGGGAACTGCGGCAGCGAGTCCACGCTCTCCGCCGCCCGCGGGAATCCCACGAACGACAATTTCCGCGGCGGCGACGCGGACAGCGGCGTGTGTATCGGCGACGGCGCGCTCGAGTCGACCTCCTCGTCAAGAATGGAAGACGTCGCGGTCGGTGCCTGGAAGGCGTCGAGGAAGTCGTCCGGCCACTTGCCCTTTCCTAGACGTATGTTTGATGGTTTTGTCCGTTCTGGTATTGGTATGGGCGAAGTGCCCGTTTCTTTCACTTTTTCTTTAGATGAACGCGATGCCTTCGCACTCGCGCTGCTCTCCTCCGCCTCCTCAATCACCCTCGTCAGATCCACGATCGCCGTCTCGCTCGGCCGCCTCTCCCTCACAGGCCGCGTCGACTCGTTGCTCCTTCTCCTTGCCAGCTCGTCGCCCAGCGCGTCCGACACGGCCTTCGCCTCCGCCTGGCTCAGCGACGGGTTCTCGCTGGGAATGTACGACGTCGCCTCGGTATTCATCGTGCGCAGCGTGCCGAAGCGGCTCGTCTGGTCGCTGTTGCGCCGGCTGCGGCGCACGTCGAAGATGCTCGACATCACGGTCGTGTCCGACATCTGACTCGACGCCATCGACACTCGTCCGGGCGCGACAACCAGCGAATCTGCCAGTGACGCACGCACACTCTCGCCGATACTTGCCCGCGTCGAGTCCGCTACCGATGCCCTGTCGCCGCCGCTCGTATTTGCCCTAGGACGCAGCGGAGACCGCGGCGGCGGCGTAAATATTGGCGGTACGTCGTCGTCCGAGTGTTCATGGGTCCCCTCGCTGGTGCTGTTACTATTACTGTTGCTGTTGCTATTACTCACGTCGTTGTCTCCGCGCGACCTAGCGGTCTTCGTAGTCTCCGAATCCGACTCGTTCGGGCTATCCGACCGCACCGTCGGCAGGCTGGGCAGCGTCGGGCTCACGCGCTTGCGGCCCTTGGGCGAGGGGAGCGCGGGCGGAGACGCGCTGCGCTGCACGGTCGACAGGTTCGGCGTCGACGCGGCGGCCCGTGCGGCGCCATACGGCCCGACGGACCCGGGCGCCTTCTGCGCGCCGCCCTGGAGGAGCTTGCCCTGCTCCGCGGGCGGGAACTCGGACACATGCAGCAGCGCGACGATGTTCCTTGCCACGCGCGCGAGGCTCTCCGGCGTTGCCTCGATCAGGTCGTCGCTGTGGAACACCTCGTCCGGGCCCACCCCCAGCATCGCGCTCGCCGCGAGGAACTTGGTCACGTTCGATGTGCGCACGAACCCGTCCTCCCGCCGGTCGATGCGCGCGATGCGCCCCGGGTGGAGCTTGTTCACGAGCCTGTGCAGACGGGGAGAGGGAGGCAGTCAGTCACGGTCGGTGTCCATCAAATATCCCAGCGCTCCGTGCGCTGCGCGGCGACAAATGCACGGGGCACGGGCAGAACAAAAGAGCACTGCTGCCCAAAAGTTGGGGAGCCCGCGCAAGCGAATATATGCGCCGAGCAAGACGTAAATGATGGAAAAGGGACACGTACTGGCACAGCACAAACCCGTCCCTCAGCCCCTCGCTGAAATACCGCCGCTCTCGCTCTTCGCCCGCTGCACTCAATCCACTCCCATTCTGCCCTCCTCCTACAGTGAGCTGCGAGCCAAACTGCGACCCGCTCCGCCCCCACACTCTCTCCAGTCTTACGAGTGCAGCCAACCTCCGCTCGCACTCCTCGTAGTCTTTCGGATCCAAGCCAGCTTCGCGCGCGTGCGCTGGCGGGCGCAACACTTCTTTGATCAACAGCGTGCTCGCCGATCTCAAGAGTTCGCGCTGCTCGGGCGTCGCCTGCGCCAGCGCCAGCGACGTCGAGCTCGCGCCCGCGCGCGCGTTCAGGGACGGTGAGTAGTTCCTTGGTGTAGGTGATAATCGTGGGCGTAGGGACGGTGACGCGGCGCGAGAGGGAGAGGGCGAGCCGGCGGATGGGCGGTGGGCCTCTAACGAGGACCGTTTAGTGTCTAGGGACGGCCGCCGGGCCTCGAGAGACGGCCGCTGGGCCTCCAGCGATGGCCGCTTCAGTGGCGTTGGTGAGTTGTTCGTTCTTCGTTGATCTAAGCTGCCCCGGCGGAGTGGCGTCGGCGTACTAGGTGTAGGCGGTAGGTGAGCAGCGGAGGTCGATGGGGAGGAGACGACACGGGATGTCCGGGAGCGCGTTCGCGCTGCGAGGGTGGGCGTCGCCGGTGTGCTCGCACTGGGCGTGAGCGGCAAATGACTGGTGCTCGCCGCACCACGGCGCATCGACGCGAGCCCGACGGTGCTCTTCGTCGGCGACGTCGGCGAGAGCGGCGGGCTGGCAGGCGTGACCCGTCGTCTTGTTGTTGGGGTGTCTCGTTCCGTGTTATCTAGCGATGTCCGCTCCCTCGTCGTCCCCACGGCATTCGCCGCGGCGACCGACACCGGGGGCGGCCTGTGCTTCCTCGCGACCGTCGTCGGGGTGTCGCTCGTCTGGCTGCTGAGCGTGCTGCCGCGCGGGCGGGCACCGAGGGGTACCGGCGCGCTGATCTGCGCCGTCGAGATCGTCTTCTTGCTGGTCGCATCTCCGCCGCGATCGCGCCCGGGGAGGTGCAGCGTCGTCGAGCTCGCGCTGGGCAGCGCAAACGGGGTGTATGCCGCAAAGGCCTGCGACGCCATCGGGAGCGCGGGCGACGACATGGAGGCCTGGCGCAGAGACGGCGTCTCGAACGCGGGGCTCCTGCTCTTGCTGGCTGCCGCACCCCTCTGCTTCTCCTTCTCCTTCTCCCTCGCTTTCTCGGCCTTCTCTTTTGCCTTCCCTCTGCCCTTGTCCTGGCTCTTCTCGCGCTCCTTATCCCTATCCCTATCGCGCTCCATCCTGTCGTCTATCCGCGGGACAGGCGGCACGGGTGAGGCTCCCCTGGAATCGCGGTCCTTCGTGCGCCGGAACGACACGCGCGAGAGCATGCTCATCCCCGAGCGCCGCTCCTTCTCCTTCTCCTCCTTCTCAGGCGCATTCTCACGCGCCTTCTCCTTCCCCTTCCCGTCGACGCGGGTCACCTCGACCGTGACCGCGGCGTCCTTCACGCCGAGCTCGTCGGCATGGTGCCGGCTTCTGCCCATCGTCGTCGTGCGCAGGCTCTGCTCGAGGCTGCTGCGGAGGCGCTTGAAGGTCTTCGGCCGCGCCTCGGTGTGCGTCGGCGGCAGGCGCGAGGACGAGGCGGGCAGGCCGGCGGGGTAGTGGTCTGGCATGAGCGGCGGCGAGAGCACCGCGGCGGCGGCCATGTGTATGTGCGTGCGGCGTCCAGATTAGTCGGCGCGGGTGCTGTGGGCGGGAGTGCGAAGCCCAATGCGAATGCGAACGCGGGAGGCAGGCAGCAGGGGACGTTCCGCGCAGAATTGCGAATTACGTGTATGTGTGGGTGGGGCGAGCGGGCGGTGCGGAGATGGGGGGATGCGGAGATGGCGCAGACGAGAAGACGCGGGCACGTGGACGTGATGCACGGTGTCACGGTGCGGTATGTGATGCACGATACAGTGCGCAATTGCATGCGACGACACACGATAGCGGTGTGTGTGCGAGGAATGGAACGACGGGCAATGCACGGCCTGGTGAGCATTCGGACGGACGGACGACAGAGAGGCGGGACTCACCAGCGTGCTTGGACGGGGGCGGCGCGAACGTGGCACAGACTTGCTCCGAGTGCGCTGCGATAGAGATAGAAGTCAATGTCTGTCTGGTACGCGTGTCGGTGGGCCGCGGTAGCACCCCAGCACAGGCCGCCGATCCTGCAAACTCTGCGCCCTGCGACCGGCCGCGTGGCCACGCGCTGGAATGGTAGCCGCAGAGGGGCAGGCACACGCACTGCTTCCAAGGACACACACCCAACAGATAGAAGGATGTGTAGGGAAATGAAATCGCAGGGACGACGGGGAGGGGACGGGAAGGCAATGCGGAAAGGGATGGCGGTGCGCAGGCAGGATCGGTTCGAAGGCTCGGTGCGAGCTAAACAGGCAGTGGAGAAGGATACGCACAAAAGACGGACGTGAGCATGCACTGCAGCAGATGCACACTCGTTGGGATAGCAGCGTGGGTGCGCGGTCGGAGTCGCGGCGGGAGCACCAAGGTTGATCTGTGTAGATGAAAGTCTCAGCGATTCAGCGAAGGTTGTCTGCGCAGATACGATAGGACGAACGTGTGTTGACGATAGGATACTAGCGGGCGTGCAGCAGCGCAGCACGGGGCGCGCGAGGGCAGCGTGCTTGATATGGCTAGGACTGCGAACTGAACGACGGAAGTGCGGTCTCGCTCGCGGCTGCTAGTAGTCCAGATAGTCGCCGTCGTCGTCGTGGGGGTGTGAGAACGCTGAAACGACAGTCGAGCAGGGCGTGCCGGTGATGAGAGGTCGATGGGAGGTGGGGGCGGGGGGCAGCGTCGGAGGAGTACTCGAGGAGGGAGGGTGGAGAAATCGAGAGAGCAGGAGAGACCAAGAGGACAGGCGGAGCGGGCGGGCGCTCGGCTTCTCGTATCCCAGGCGCCCAATCTCATCTAGGATCGGGACAGGCAATCTCGCATCTCACGACCGCCGCTGGCATGGCCGCGTCGAGTGCGAACCGGCTCTCGATACCCAGATTCCTTTGCTTTGGGCGACGCGTCAAGCGCGACCCTCTAGCCTCAGCACGCACCAGCTGCCCCAGCACGCCCCAGCAGCCGCAGCTTGCCCCGCGAGACGACCGACGCCCGCCGACAGGGTCTCTCACGACGACACTTGCGCGCGCCACCAAGCCCGCGCCTGAGCCTAACGGTTTGTACTGACAGATCGCGCTACGGATACCGGAAAGCGTTTAGTCCGGGACACCCACGGATCGCGGTGCGGGTCGACGCTCCTGAACGGCGGGTAGCTCGCTAGGGGTGCAACCATCGCTGCCTGGATGTCCGCGCCGCGCATGGTGCGCTTTGGCTTCGTGCGCGCGTGCTGACAGAGGCAGAGGCGTCCCCGTCTGGCCGCCTCACACGCGCCGCAGCCCTCGTTATGTGGGTATGCGCCGCCTAATCGTAGGCACCTGGCCTGCCTGCATCCCGCATGTGTGCCTTTCTG
Source organism: Ceriporiopsis andreanae CBS 279.92 (assembly GCA_001969225.1). Classification (NCBI taxonomy): domain Eukaryota; kingdom Fungi; phylum Basidiomycota; class Agaricomycetes; order Polyporales; family Meruliaceae; genus Ceriporiopsis; species Ceriporiopsis andreanae. The sequence continues at coordinate 62,913 of ALYI01003561.1, forward strand.
CCCACGCTCTCCCTAGCTACGCGCATCAACGAGGCAGGTTGAAGTCAACCCACCCGACGCGTACCTGCTCCTAGGATTCTCGACCGAACTCAATGGCCACGGGAGCTAGTGGCCCTGGGAAACGCAGACGCCACCCGCGTCATCCTGGGCCGTGCAGCGGAGGCATCACCTCCTCATAGCGCGCTCGGAGAGAGTTTAGACGTTCAGCACAGTAAGTATGCCTCCGTCGACCCTGTCTCTGTCCCCGTCGCTCCTGGAGCCCCGCAGATCGGAACACGCGAATCAAAACACCGGCCCGCACGAGCCCCACACTCGACAACGCGGCCGCGCCAACGCTCGACAAATCCCTCACCAACGCGACACACAACGCTTGGGCTCCTGCAGAGAGGGGTCGACGCCGGGGTCGGGGATGCAGAGGGGTTGCTGCCCAGCACGTACCCATGGGCACGCCAGGGTGAGACGGCGATAGACATGAAATAAAACAGCTATTGGCGATCCACGTCCTGTACCGTGCGTCGTGCGTCGTGTAACGTGTTTAGATCCCCGATGGTGCGAACAAAAGACGGACGTTAGGAGGCGGTCGATTTGCTATCTGTCGCGTCGGGGCTGGGCGGCGCGGGGGACCGGAGCGCCGCCCCGCGTGGGGCGTGCTTCTGTGAAGGTGCGGGCGCAGACGTGACGACGCGCTTCGAATGATGTCTGCATATGGCAGCTGCTCGGCCGACGCCCAACGAGACAACACGGAGACGAAAATAAAAGGACCCAGCGAGAAAACTCGACTGTCGCGAGCAGCGGGCATGACGCACGGCGCACGGGCGTATCGGCGCACACGCAAATGACGACATACCCGCGCATCATATGCGATCGCGAGGCGACGGTCGAGCCACCCAGCCCGGGCGCGCTGCAGAAGATCCCGCCGGGCTCGCAGTCCTCAGAAATTCCACCCGCGCACATCAGACGCACCGTGGCCCTCCCACCGCACTGTTGCCCTATCGCGCGCGGCTGCCGTTCCCCCGGCACCTGGCACCACGCACACACGCCATGCCGCATTGACCAGCCCTGCATGGCCCTGAACGCTGATAAGTATGTTGTACATAGCACGTCGCCGCCGCCGGCACACACACGAGGCGGGCCAGCCCCACGCGCATCACCACACCACCCAGAAGCCCTCGCGAGGAAGCGCGACGACTGGGTCAGCTGCTGCATGATCCGCGCGGCCCTCCCGCTCCCACAGGCCTGCGCGCCGATGCATCTCTGCATGGCAACTCGGGCTCGAGGAGATGGGCTGGAGATAAGCGTATCCTGCAAATCGCCACGAGTCGCGCGTCCAATCCGACCTCGGCCATCAACGCGAGCATCACGCGTGTCACGCGCACGTGGTGCGTGACGGGCGACACGTCCATCACGCTCGCAAGGCGCACAAGCGCCGCTTGAGGACAACGCTTGCGACGACAGCGACCCTGAAAGTAGCAAGCCTCTAGGCTCCATACACCTCTACTCGCTCGCTCTCCCCCGCACCAGCACTGGACGACACAGCCGCGAGGTACCCGACATCCACACCCCGCGCCGGACGAGATCTACGGCTCGCCAACCGCCGCGCCCGCCACAAATTACAATCGAAATCGATGGCGGATCCTAGCTCGTCGGCTCATTCCCATCCTCCATCCCCTTCGACTTTTGCTCAGCCTCCGTACGCTCAGCCTACAATGGCTACCCTGTGATAAGCTTGCAGGGCACGTTCACGGAGCTTGGGCGCATGCAGGTGAGACATCGCACCGCCCGCCCGCCGAGCAAATTTCTTTCCGCCTTGCAACAAACGCGCTGCGACCACCGACCTCGTCGGAGGTCGCACCTTGACCGCTGAAAGTTGCATGTGTGGACCTTTCGTGCCGCACCCACCATCGATATCCACGCGCGCAGGAAAGTTTTCCGGGCGGGACGATGAAGCGCAATGTACGACGACCACCAGCAAGCGAGGCCGACCACAAACGCAATGAACGCCCGAAGAGGCGATATCGACTCGACACACAATATAATATAAGTCGAGCTCCGGGGTGTGCGTCTCAGGTGAGCAAGCACTTGGTACTTAGCCCCGTCGAGGCCATTTATCTGATCGTCGATGGCCCCAGGTCCGAATCGATTGTGGCCGATAACGTGTAAGATGGTGGCGGGGCGGTGCGGAATTGGACGGCGAGGCGGGGAGGTACTCGCAGACGGTTTCTTGACGACGACGACACTTGAGACGGGCGCACGACCAGAGCCTCGTGCATATCCCGCGAAGCCAGGCGTTGTCGATTTCGAACGCGGGCACCTCCTCCAGATATTCAAATATTCAATATTCTGCATTCTGCTGCCGCTCGCCCCTATCCATATATCCCCCTATAAGTTATGATATATCCCTTTCCCACGCTCCGCCCCTCCATACGGAAAGACGTCAAGGCGATCGCACACGCTTTGGGAAAAGGGACGCTGATGGTGATCGCACACTACGGTGATCGTGCGCGTCTGTCTCCCCCGATCGCGCGCGATCTGTGTCCGTTCGTGTGGAAAACGCAAGGAAAGAAACGAAGAAACGCACGGCACAGCTTCGCGTCTGTGTAATACGCGTGTGGTCGCCCGACACCGCCAGCGTCGGACGTGCCAGTGCTCGTCGCGCGTCGTAGCAGGCTGTAGCGGGTTGTAGCGGGTCCTCGGGCTCGCAGCCCCACCCACATTCAGCCCCTTGACTCGCAGCTTCGAGCGTAAAAGCTTGGGAATGGGCCAATTGCACCTCGGCGCGCACGGATCACTCTCAAGCCACGGCGGATCACCTCCAATCGCGCCTTACTTAGCTCGCAGCCCCAGTCCCAGTGGCACTGAACGGATCACCTGCGCACGCGGGATCGAGTGAGACATTCTGTTTGCGGTGCACAGGGGCGAACAGGGGGAGGAGACGAGGAGGACGAGGCAGCGCGCCCCGCCGCGCTCGGGCGATGACGCAGCGGCGCAGTGCCCACACACGCGTTGGTAGGGGAGTGCGACGCGTCGTTTCGACGCCGACGTTTTCTACATGTTGGAGGACGCCTGTGTGTGAAGTTCTGTCAAGCGACGAACCTCTCGAGGAGATAGCGAGCGTGCGCAATGAAAGCTGGTGAGTGTAGGAGGCTTGGGTAGAGCGAGGGACATCTATCTGATTGACGATCTCGCATTTAGATAGCGCAGAACAAGGCAAAACACTCCGAGAGCAAAACGGAGAAATCCAAGCGCAGAGAGGCTGCGAAGTCGCGATCGGGGACGGTCCGGGATCACAAGCGTGCCAGGAGGCGCATCGGCGCCGTCGTCCGCACATCGCGCCCGGACTGGACGTCATCCTGTCCTCCTCCGAAATATGCTGCTCATAAGCGAGCGGACTGGCTCGTTCTTCGCCCCGCGTCCACTGCCCTTCGCACGCGACCTCTATATAATCCCGATCATCCCGTCTCGTTCTATATTATCATCGTTAATCCCGAGCCGCAGCCCGAATATCAAGCTCTCGAAGCCCCCGGTGCGTCTTCGAACGGCTAGGTACTAGGGCACCTGAGATCGCGCACTGGAGCATGCTAGTAGATGCTAGTCTCCTTTCGAGCGCATCGACCGTCGAGCGGTGCCCGCGATCCAAGACGGCAGCCACGGATCACACACCCCGCGCCAGGTGAGACATATTGCGTCCCTGCGGCCGTCGAACCTTCCCGCCGCAGCTGCGTCATACTTTCTAAATAATCTGCGTCTGGGTGCGTCATAGTGCGTTAACGTTCAGCCCTGAGATCATATGCGCGGTGCTGACAAGTGCAACTTTGTTTGACAGTCTATGTAAGTGCTCTGAGCTGACATAGCGGGAGGCGATCGGGCCTTGTCACAAGTGCCAGGCCGTCTTTAGGCACGCGCGAGAGCCCGACGCTCAGCGGTCAACGCTCCGACGTGGGTAGGGCGACATGACCGTGATAAGATTATGTATGACGAGCTGCGGTGTCCACTTCCCGGAGGGCACAGATGGCCGGCAAGCTATTATCGATCGGATGATGCCACGGCTGCGCGGGGTAGAAGGTCGAGGACGGCCGGTGCTGCAGCGGTGAGTGTGCCCGTTCGAGTTCAGGAAACGATCGTTTACATATCGTTCACTAGCAGAGCTCCCGACCATATGTCGAATTTGTACGCGACCACGACGGTAATACTGCATCTACGCGCCCAATATTGAGAGGATGAAGTACCCCGCAGTCCTCCAATCTCCACAGATCAAGGCGCCTGTGACTCACAAGAATCAACGCGTCGCGTCAACCGCGCCCCTTCCCAGCAGCCCGTCTACGAACCTACTGTCGTCTATGTGGCGTCGTTGTAACCGCATCTCCTCCTGCGGACCGGCAATCCGTGCTCTCCATAACGGCACTACATCAGAGCTCACCAAAGCATGTGCGGATACGCGGCTGCACAGCATTTTCACGCGCTGGCGACGGAAGCTTTGCGTGGAGCGAAGACGGAGAACGGAACACTGAATACTGCAGCTCCGGATCACTTTTACGCGAGCGGGCCCAAGGCGGGTGAGACACCAGCATACCTATACATCCTTACATACCTGGTTCAAGTCCCGCCGCAGCCGCGTTGTGGAACTGAGAGTTCGGCTAGGGATAGAGGTTGACGGACGAGAGTGTGTTGCGAAGATGGAATGTGGTTGGCCGGAGATCTGACTAGACGCGCACGATTATTTAGGACGCTCGCTTGTACTCACCGATCAATTTGGATGCGACGACGGATGTTCTTCGTGAATTTCTGAGACTGCCGCCGAGTTCGAACGTGTGCGAAAGAGTTGAGAGACCGAGAATATTCTGATTTCGATAAGACGACGACGGAGTGATACGGAAACGACGTGGATATGAGACAAACGATACGATACGGCGACGACGACGATACGAGACTTGGAGATGGTGGGGGAATGGGGGAAAAGGGAAGATGATGGAACCTGGGACCTGTGCCCGTATATACAGAGAATCTGCGAGACCAGGGGACCGGAAGTTGAGAACGTGTCAAGAAGAGGACCTTGGAATATGGAAGGAGCGCGAGAGGGTGAGAGAATGACCGTATTTGGGAGGAGCGTCGGGAATCGTCGGGATATTACTATAAGAGGAAGAAAAGCAGGAACCGAGGCGACGAGCGACATAACGGAATCGAGAACGAGTCCATACGATACAGCATTCCCTTGGGCTTCTGCGCGGCGGCTGTGTGTGGCTGGTA